>JABFFB010000349.1:0-54491 GCA_013623555.1 Fusarium nisikadoi
GGTTGTTGAGGGTAGTGAGGAGCGTGTAAGGGATATCAAGGATATTCTTCATGATATGACCGTGGCGGAGGTTGATGCGGATGAGCTTTATGTGCGAGGGGAGGGATTTGGGGAGGGATGGAAGATGGTGGAGGAGCCCGAGCAGAACTAAAGGTAGAGGACTATTACCAGCTATTACTTGTGTTGTAGACAAATGACTTTGTTGTAGTGCTTCACACCAGCTTCAGCTCGAAATGTCTACCGCCCACACACCGATACCGAGTCCATACTACCAATAATTAGTCACAAAGCTCGGGACATCCCCACTGCGAGATCGTCATTGCAGACGCGTCTGTCTCACTGAAACGGGGGTTTGTGGTGTTGAGCTAACCCATCTTGGCCGAGGGATTGGAGGCATCATCTTATATGCCTTTAAAGCCAGCCAAAAAGTCATCATCTAGGTTTTCCTCATATCAGCCTTATACTGTAGCATTTAGTCAGGCATTTTGGTATAATGTCTTAATTATTAGCTAGATGTGTTATTTGCAGTAGAGACTCTTGGCTGAGAGCTTGAATCAGCAGACAGAACTTAGTCTCACTGAAACGAACCGGGATCCTTTACCAATCTATTACAGCAAATTAAATTATCTCGTCGTCAAAGCCAACGAATTACTCCATCCACCGCGTACAATCCTTCCTCGGTACAGCCCCGCAAATGCCTCTGCCAATCACCCGCCACCACGTCAAGACGGGCTGTCGAACCTGCAAGTGCGTTACCCTGGCTCCGCAGGTAAACCTGGTACTGACTACTCACAAGAGCCCGGAAGATCAAATGCGACGAAGCTAAACCCTCATGTAAGTGCTGTGCATCGTCGCGCCGCATCTGTGGTGGCTACCAAGGCACGGCCTGCCTGACGCTGTACCGCCCAAACCAACTATCTGCGCGCGACCAGAAAGAAGGCAGAGCGTTCCAATTCTTCATGGAGGTGGTTGGGCCGGTCCTCTCGGGTCCTACAGACTCTTACTTCTGGACGCATCTGGTCATGCAGTTCAGCCACTTTGAGCCCACCATGCGTCATGCTGTTCTGTCAATTAGCTCGCTCTATGAAGAATTTGCGAGGGGTTCTCGTATCACCCGGCAGGTCTGTGGGAGCACTTTTGCTGTTGATCACTATAATGCGGCTATAAAACACGTCAAGTCAGCTAGTGATGAGCAAATGATACTAGTGCTCTACGTACTCTTCATTTGCATCGAGTATCTACAGGGAGACTTTGACGCCGCTATGCAGCACTGCCGTCATGGCATCATGATTCTTAATAACTCTTCGCGTCCGGAATGGATGTGTCAGTATCTTGTTCCCATATTCCGACGTCTGAGCATAACGCCGTTTTTCTTTGGCGGTGCCAAACCACCTACGAGTCTCCCGCAGCTCATCGGATTTGAGATACCAATGCCTTCAGAATTTAGCGATACTCGAGAAGCGCAGATGGTGATTGACGATATGATGATTCGGATAATGGAGTGCCTGCACGATGGAAGTAGTGACAGGATTGCGCTGGCTTCATTACTGGATGATTGGGATTCCAAGATGAATGATCTAGAGCGTGCACTTCCCCCATCCGCAACGGCAAATAAATACGCCATATGTGGAATGCGATTTAAACACAAAATGGCCAAAATATACATCCAGCAGCAGAGCTCGCATACAGAAATGTGGTGGGATCAGCATCTCGATATTTTCAGTGATGCTGTAACCCTAGCAGGAGAAGCGTTTCTACTCTCGACAGCATCACATCACCAACACTTACAGTCAAGCTTTAGCTTCGAAATGAACTGGCTACCAATGCTGTTCTTCATCGTCCTCAAGTGTCGAGACTTGAGAATTCGTCACACGGCATTATCACTTCTCGCGCAGCTTGGACCGGCCAAGGAGGGTCTGTTTGACGTGGGGACCTTGTATAGAGTTGGGAGACGACTAATTGAGCTGGAACATGACGTATCACTTGGTGATCCTGATGGGCTTACGAGTGCGGTTGTACCGCCGGAGGAGAAACGCTATTTCGCTATTCCGATAAATCACGAATTGGAAGTCATCCCCGAGAAGGACGGCAGAGTCAGTTACAGAAGACAGGTTAGGTTCCTTTCAAAAGGCATAGAGGGCAGGGTGATTGCTCGAGAGGAATACATCTATGATGATAGACCTCGTGGATGCAACATTAGGATTCCACCTATGAGGTGTGCATATCGCCTGTAGGACGGTAGATTTTGAAGGCTTGGATTGTAATATACCAGTTTAGATACTTTGAACTACATTAGGTACTCCCTGTCATATACTTCGGCCCTGATTAGTTTCAAGCGAACTTAAATCTGTCGCGGGTTTCTGCCAAGTCTCTGTGTTCTCCAGAGGCTCAACTGTGGGGCTGTCTCGAGAACCTATGATAGCTCAACAATACCTTGTGAGAAAAGATATCGTGTCCTCATCACTGTGTTAGCAGCCTAAAGTTTAACCTTAAAGGCAGCAATCCAACCCATAGCTCAACAATATCGACCATTGAATCCCTTTAAGAGTTGGCGTTCCGGTCAACCAGTATCTGATTTAATATGTATACGCATCTGTAATACTCTCAATCTCCATGCATTCCGCTCTTTTGTTCCTCGGTGCCGTACTCTCCGTAGCAGCCGTGCAGGCTTCGTCCCTGAGACACGTACGATCCAGCGACCAATCAGCCCTTCCTAATAACGACTTCCTTCCAGGCATTGCGGTATAGTAGAGTTTTCATAAATATATTAATGAAGAGTGTATTTTTCAATTTATTATAAATAAAAATATTAATAATGCAGCTGTTTAGCCACGTATACAACCCAACCTCGGTATTCCTGACTAAGCCGAACGTCGACGCGCTTTGCCTGGAGCAAAGCTGTGACCCTGTTCTTACCCTGATACAACAACGTCGTTCATCCTCCATCGTCAATCATGATCCCCCATACTGAGCTACGACCTGCGGCTTCGATCCACAGGACACCCCCAGAACTTCTCCAACGTATATTTAAGTTTCTGCTACACGCCAGGGGCTGGGATGAACCGGCAACGGCTCGCGTTGACAACATCCGCTCTCTCCGACTGACATGCCGACTTTTCTGCCAATTAGCCTCGCCGCTCCTGATTCCCGAAATAAGTGTCTCGATGACTGAGGCGTCTCTGGAGCGCCTGAAGAATGTTTCTAGTCACCAATTGATCAGATCCGGGGTGCGCAGCGTTCACGTCAAGCTATCATACTACGACCGCTACATGGCAGCCAATCTCAGCCACTTCGCCCATGTTCATATCAACGGTATGCGTAGCCATCTTGAGGTCCTTGAAGATGCACTCCCGTGCCCAGACCACCTGAGGCTGCCCTACGATGTGCCCGCTTGGATCGATGCCGAGGTGATTAAATTAGGCGAGGAGATGATTTCTGCCTGGGAGCCGATTTATATCGGAGATACGGACGATCCGGAGCGGGACTGGGATGACCATATCAAGTATCGGAATATCCTCAGAGATGCCCATCGTGAGTATCAAAGACTGTTCGAAGCGCAGCAGCAAATGCGAGAAAATGGGGTCTTCCTCTCCAGCATTGCATCCGCCATGACGAAGATGCCTAATGCCGATAAATTAGAAATCACTGATGGAGAAGATCGCTATTTCAAGGAAGATACCTACCTCTTCGACCGAGACTACCGCACTTCTCTGAGAGCTGCGATGCTGGAACCCCATACCTGGTCAGAAGCTTCGCATCTCTACCAAAGGCCTGATTTCGAACCACCCACCGAATTCCTACACAGGCTTCCAGTTGAAATACACCGAGCGGGCAAGATCTTGCTAGAGATAAAAGTCAATTGCTCTAAGCCTTGGACCTATGACAGACTGTCCATGTCTCCCTCTGAGCGATCTTCATTCATCGAATCAATCCAGAACTTGCAAACGCTCACGTTTGACACAGCCATGGAGAGCAGCGGAGCAGGTTGGGATTTGACCCGTCAAGAGGATGCGATGGATATAGTATTTGCCTTTCTATCAACTTTCCTCCAGCCTTCTGGCCTCGAGAACCTCACCATGGCGTTTTCGGAATTTACACTGGGTTCGCATAGCTTAGGGAAAGTCCTTGCCAGAGCACATCATAGGTGTTTGAAGCGGCTGCATCTGACCGGAGCTACGTTCAAGGCTGGAGAGCTGGGGCGATACCTGGCGCGTGTTGAGGGCCCGTGTGATGTTGTGCTGAAATCTGCGGAATTGCTGGATGGGGAGTGGGCCCAAGTAGCTGATGAACTGCGGGGGCTGTTAAGTGTCTCGACTACAGTTGTTGACCTTGATGGCGCTGAGTTTAGTGGCGGGCGGTTTCAAGATACATGGGGTTCTGAGGAGGAGAGGATGCTTAACAGATACCTGCAGAGAGCAAGTTCTGTTAACCCTTTCAAAAATAAGCATATCTAGTGGGACACTGTGTTGCTATGGCATCTTGTCTTATCCTATTTCTTATCAATCCATCAAAATGCTACGCAAACTAAGGCTGGTCAACTGAGCGTGGCTTTCTGTCATGCCAAAACAATTACTCGGCTCTAATTGTTAAACAATGCAACGCACGCTAATTACAGGCAAACCGATCCTGATTACGTGTCACTACAACTTGGGGCGGGCTTCTTGGGCAACTATCTACTCCATACTGATAAAAGGGCGGAATGAGGATCTGAGGCGCGGAACCACAATCTGACGCTACCCTGCCGAAGCCGAGATTAGCGCTGGCCTCCAGTCAGCCCTAGGCTTTCAGCTGCCTGGACTAGAAGCATGATTCCAATGGAAATGAGCTGGGCGTTTTTCTGCCTCCCGCATCGTTAGGCGTTACATCTTGTCAGGTCTGAGGCCGCCTGTTGCGCCCATCTCGGCTTCTGGGAGATTGTTGCGTAGCAAGATAGCGCTCTTATTTATTTATCTCTCGATCACCTGCAGTCTCGCCAAAACTACAGCAACGCCATACGAATAAAAACCCCATATTGTCACCATTCAACTGCATGCCGCGCTGAGGCGATAAACAATCTTCCCGCTCATTTCAGATTTGAAAGCACCATATATCGACACCATGGACTTTCTGAATCGCCTACTCGGTAGAAACACTGATACAAAATACAAGTATCGCGGTGCCAAACTCCCGGAAAAACCTCTGACGCCGCGCGAGATTGAGGAGATGCACAGGAAGCTCCATCCCGATACGCACATAGACAACGCGGCGGAACCAAAGCCCGTATTTGATCCTCGGGACTGGAGCCTGCCTTATACGCAATCGCTGGAAGAAACTTTGCCTGACATTGGCTCGCTTCAAAAGGCGCAATCGGAATCCCTTCTGTTTAGAAGACTACCGCTCGAGGTGCGCAGCCAGATTTGGCATCTTGTCGTGGGGAGTCACAAGGTGCATCTGACTGTGCATCGTGGCAGACTGACACAGTCTGAGTTCGAGTCAGAGGGGTATCGGTGGTTGCCGCAAAGAGGACTTTTGAGAGTTGCACTAGTTTGCCGAGCAGCGTATGTATGCCCTCAGTCTGTGAAGAAAGCAATATTGACTTGATACCTCAGATACGTGGAGTCCATCTCATACCTCTACTCCGACAACACCTTCTGCTTTGGCTTCGGCCAAGCCAGCTCAAAGTCAGCACTCACAGCGCTAGACACCATGCTCCCCAAGCAGCACATCGTCTCCATGCAACATATCGAAGTCGGATGGCACCTGTTCGGCGGTGTGAGCCAGTACTACGACAGCCATCCTCAAGCCTGGGATATCACCCTGGACGTCCCAGCACCCGAGACCGAAGCGCTGTGGAATCAAGTCTGCGCTGAGCTCGCCAAACTATCGCATCTGCGGACGTTGAGAATCGTGGTTTGGATATCTGGTGATGGGAGAGCACAGTTTCTGGGAATGGAGAGAGACATGCTTGCGCCGCTGGTTGGAATGAGGCATTTAGAGAGATTTAATGTTCATTTGCCCTGGAAGCAAGATGATACTGAGATGTGGAATGATGCGCCGTTTACGGTTTCTAGGCGTTTCAGGGTCAAGGATATGTATGGTGTGAGCATTCCATTACCAGATGATGACTTTTACTGGTCGGGTTCAGCTGCTCAACATAGGATATATAGGTAAGTAGTGGGGTGGACTGTAGCAAAGACGATATTGTTTGTTATCTAAATGCTATCTATGCAAAATGCCCAATCTCAAGATGATGGCCTGTAAATCTAGACCCGTCAAGGAGTCTACCTCTGGTAGATTAGTTGTTCTCACAGTCATGAAATGGGAGATGCCGAGGATGCGTCGTAGGCGGTCTTGTGATGGTAGGGGCCATAAAACTAGGCACCTTCTCTCCCCCCCTGGGCTTCTATCTCATGTATATCCTTACAAGCCTGACAGTAGAACTGCCATCTCGTCGCACCGTAAACCCAACCAAGCCCATCAACATACAACGGATACAGGCCATCGTGAGACTGTGGCCGAATATCAATGCACATACAACAAACCCTATATCCGCTACAAACCCCCCTCCTCCAGTGTTCACAAAGTACGCTCGCTGATCGAAGTATATGGTGCTCTTCTCTGCCTTCTGGCATCCCTCACAATAACCTGCCCATCTTGGTGCATCGCGCTCCCATCCCGTGCCGTCGATGTACACCCAGAGCGACTGTACTTGTTGATAGGTTACATGGCTTTGAGTCTAGGTATCTCAGTAGTTCTGTACCTTCTCCGCATCTCCAGTCATGGCTTTCATACCCTGCGTTGCCAAGCTGCTAGATGCCACGCTTGCAATCCCCTTCTCGGCAGCTTGCATTGCGACCATACCGGCATGAAACCCTATAGCTTCTTCAGCAGACGCTGCAGGAACCCAGACTGTGTCTCTTGCAAGATCCTGGACTGCTGAAACACCATTGTCAAGGCTCAGTATGGCGTGCCCCATCTCGTGGAATTGCTGTGCAGCTCCATGAACTGCACCGCTGATGGAATCACCAGGATTCATAGAAAATGCATGGGCGGCAGAGATATCCGGAAGCAGGTGGTTAGCAGCGACGGTGTTGGTGACATGAATAGCGGCCTCATCAAACATATGACCAACGCCCATCCCCGCAGCGCATGCTCCCAAGGGGATCAAGACATCTCGCTTCTGTAGTTTATGCAGAGGAACATCTCGTTTCTTAAGCTCTGCACGGATGAGCTTCAGTTTCTCTTCTGCTACATGCAGACGACGGATTCCAATCGCCCAAAGCAAGAGGGTGCCTCCAGAGGTTGCAACAGCGCCCCAGGCCCCGATTTGTGCACTGCAAAATGCAGCCGTGAGCTGGCGGGTTTTTACGATTTCCTGCTTGCGGAGACGTTCTAGGTCGTAGCGGGATATGCGGTCTGCATACTCGGTCTTGCTGAACTTGAAGAAATCCTCGATAGTCATTATGTCGGCAACTAAGAACCCGTTTACGGGACGAGAATAATGAAAAAATGTCGCATGTAATGATTGGATGTTGATGAACAGTGCGATTGTGGGAAGAGTAAAGAGTAGTGATTTTGGTACTGAGTTAGCAGTCTTGTAGTAAGGGACATGGCGCATCTGCGCCGCAGGCCATCGATGAGATCGCAGAGAGCCAGAATATTTGTGACTACATAAGACTCAAATACTCTAATAATGTACATATCCGTCGCGGCTATGCATCTGTATAACCCCCCTCTTGCTGAAACCGCTGTGCTACCAGGCTATGCCTATCACAAACCTGAAGAATGGTCAGGAACTGTCGCATCGCATGGCCCTGAGGTTCTCTGTACAACACAGTCACTTGACTAAGCCTTGCGCTAACGGATGGAACTGTGCTACGACAAGGCACTCTTGGAGATGTTTTGTCTGTTGGCACTACAAATTGGAACACTTGGCTCTGTTACGTTTCACGGCAGAATCAATTCATCATGCCTGTAAATAGTATCCATAGCCTAGTTGCACAAAACAGGCACGGTTTTCTTGAAACTGTATGACTTTGATGCGTTTCACTTAGAATATTTTAGTCTAGTCCCATTGACCATTGACCTGGCTAGTTAGTACGCAGTAACTAGAATAAGCAGTTAGAATTATGTAGCACTTGCTTAAGTCTCATAGTCCACATATACAGTGCATCATTCTCCCGTGCTACTGATTTGCATCGTTCAGCCAGAGGTAGCACAGGACCGCGGAGATTGGGAGCTCGAAGCAGAGAAAATGGGCGACTACTCCTCCAATGCTCTATCCTGTATTGCTGTCTCGTGTGCAAGCAGCGAAACTGGCTTCTTGAGACCGAGACTTCTGGGTTATCCCATTGTTCCGTTTATGGACAAGGTCGGCGGGGAGGACTGCATGTTCACCGAGCTTCATCCCACGCTGGATGGCGCTGCTACAAATCCTTACAGTGTGAAACGAATGAAGCACTCTCTTATGAAGCACGAATGGTGCCTACAGGAGAGAGTACTCTCTCTGCGCGTGCTGCATTGGACGTGGGCTGGCCTTTTCAAGGAGTGCCGAAGTACTTCTGCAGGATATTAGATCTTCCATAGCAGAAGGTTTTCTTTGGGCAACATCCTATGGGGCAAGGTTGAGTCACGAGTTTCCTTCTTGGTCCTGGATGTCCGTATCTGGTAATATATTCTACTATCATAATGCGGCACGGGGCTCGGTGCCGACAAAACGCGACCTGTCTCTCATCCGTAGCGTACTCCCCGCGTCCTTCCCGACCACTCATGGATTAACAAGCCCTGGAGATCGTTCTGATCGTGCACTCGAAATCGAAGCACCCCTGATTGCTATAAGACTAGATGGAATGCCAGATGCCTCCCACCACGAGATTGTCAGGGAGGACAGTCCAATATTAGCGAGATGGCGTTGTAGCTATAGCGGGAGACCCCCTGATGACATGATGACATGATGACAGAGATCGTGGAGATCTTCCAGATTCAGACTTGGTTGTGTTAGTCCTGGGAGGAGACATTGCTCAAAGGACTGGCTTTATGCAAGAGTGGTCAGCAGTGGGAACGGATGGGAAACATTAGTACATGATTTAGTCCAGAGGGGACAGCACCACGCATAAAGGATAGATTATAAGTAAGGTTACTTTAGTATCAATTACATAGTAATACAGTAGCCTATTACTTCCGTGCAAATTAATCAAGACAGCAGCCAACCCTTATTAGTGTTGTAATCTTCTCCTCTAACTCTATTCCCAGGTACTCTTTTTCACAATCGACATAAGCCTCAACAGGAGTCGTAGACCATCGAGATACAGTCAGCAGAGAAGTGGGAATAGTGGCTCAGAATAGTGGCTCGGAACTCGGCAAAGCGTCATTTTCAAAACGTGACCAATCCACTTTGGCCCAAAGAACCCAACGCGAACTTACTCTTGTTCCCAGTAACATAGAGCTTTCATCAGACTTATACGCTCTTAAACTTCTATCGCTCAATTGCATGACTTCAACATGACAGACACCCTCAAACCATATCGCATCTCCCAACTCGAAGGCGGCCATCGTCCAGGCTCGGATGCCATCTTCAACTCTCACAGCAAAGATGATATCCGCTCGGCGCTTAAAGAATGGGATTCCCAGCGCATTCTGCTAGTCCACAGCAAAGCTCTCGCCAAGAACACCTCTGTCATCTCCGATCTGAAAGAAGCTCTCGGGGATCGTCTCATCGCCACCAAAGAAGGCGTTGGCTCTCACTCACCATACTCAGATGTCATTGATATCGCACACCACATCACAGAGCATAAAATAGACTGCATCATCAGCGTTGGCAGCGGTTCGTACTCCGACGCCTGTAAAGTCGCACGTCTAATGTCCGCTACCCTCCCCGCTGGATTCGGTGAAAAAGACATGGAAGATCTTCTTGATCAAGAAAAAGGCGTCGCGCCGCAGGATAGAATGAGAAAGGCAGAGGGCGTGAAGCTCATTCTTGTTCCGACGAGTTTATCAGCTGGAGAATGGAACCATACAGCGAGTTGTACGAACAGCGCTGGGAAGAAGCAGCACTTCACTCTCGAAGATGGTGGTGCGCCGGATTTAATCCTCATGGACCCGTGGGTAGCGAGAACATCGCCGGAGAAATTGTGGTTGAGCTCTGGAATACGGGCTGTTGATCACTGCGTTGAGACGCTATGCAATCCTGAATGCGCAAAGCATCCGGATGTGCAAGAATGGTGTGAAAAAGCCTTGCGCGACTTGTCAAATGGATTGGTTGAGTATAAAGAGGGACTGGGCAGGGGAAAAGAAGGTGAGGATGAGCTTGTGCACGGGGTGAGCAAGTGTCAAGCCGGAAGTCGCATGGCCCTCATGGGTTATATTATTTACAGAGTGAATATGGGCGCCAGTCATGCAATTGGCCATCAACTCGGTTCTGTTGGAAAGGTTATGCACGGTATCACGAGCTGTATCATGCTCCCGCCTGTACTGCGATACACCAAGGCACGTAATCCTGAGGCGCAGGCCAAGATCGTGGACATCTTCAATGAGACGCTGGGATGGGATGAGACGGAGGCGGGCGATTGCGTTGCGCGGCTTGTTAAGATTACAGAGCTGCCGAGTACGTTGAAGGAGGCTGGGGTCACGAGCGATGAGCAGATTGAGCAGATCATCGACAAGACCATGACGGATGTAATGTTCTCGTTTGGCAAGGTCTTGACGAGGGAAGAAGTATCTGAGATTGTGTACTCAACTAAATAAACGCTATACCAAGGCCATCGACAATCATTAGACAACAAAGCGCAGTAGCATCAACACAAAAAGGGTATCCTGCCAATCTAGGGGGTATCACTAAACAAACGCCATCATCTCTGTGGTCCATACTCATCCACAGGCCACCGCAGCACAAGCTTCTGCATCCAAGGCCAATAAACCATCTCGGCCCAATTCCGCAACATCTGCAGCGCAAACACAATCTTGTAAACACCCATCGAACTCGCCGTATCGCCGATCCCATAGAACCTCGCATTTTCCCCGTCGAGCTTGGACACGCCGAGGAACCAGTTGTGCTTGTAGATGATGATGCCCGGGAGGAACTCGGGGAGGTCATATGCCGAATCGTCGGTGCAAGTGTAGCTCGGCCATTTGTCATCAGCCCTCCGTCTCAATCCTACCAGGCGCTTGAGGAAGCCCCAGTGTGCGGCAAAGGCCGTTCGTACGCGCTGGAGCTCGCTCTCTGTGTTCTCGGGGAGAGTGTGGACGTGGAAGGCTATTGGTCGCTGCCGTCGGAGGCATCGCTGGTCGACGTGGTTGAAGATGTTTCGGTGGAGGTGCTTTTCGATGCCGAGCATGGCAGTCGACATCTTGTCGCAGTTTGGGTCTATGTTGACGCAGAAATCGGGGGGTTGCGGTGTGTCGGGATTCGTGTGGTACTGTGGAATAATGACTCCATCGGTGCTGTACTCACAAGGTCAGTACTAGGAATGTAACTGGGGACATCGGAGATCTGCTCACCTGCATCTAAAGTCAACAAGCTGTGGCCTTCTGCAGGTATATTCATTCCTGAACGACAGCTCAAGGACCTTCTGAACAACCTCCATGTTCCACTCGTTCGGCTGGGCGCCATCTCTGGTGCAGCGAGACGCCTGGTACATGATCTTCTCCACATGCTCAAAATTGGGCGCGCCGCCTACTCTATTGCGCTGGGTGCAGTAATAAACATCGCTCTCGGGTCCGCCTCGCGCCCAAGCCAAGTCTTTCCATGCAGGCTCCTGGCGGTGGCTCGTTGCCTGCATGAGAAGTCGGATATTTGAGGGGAGGATACCACGGCCGGCGTAGATGTCGTTGATGCGTTTAAGGAGGATAGTCAACGCCGACGGTGGGGGTTCTCTTCTAGGCGGAGGTTCCGCGATCTGTTCCAACGTCTGTTCCAACCTCTTTTCCCAGTAGAGTAGGCGTTCCCAGCCCTTCGCAGCGGGAGACGGTGTTGAATTTGGGTAGAGAATTGGCATAGCTCTTCCCTCGATAGGTTCAGTGACGGGCCCGGCTTTTACTTCTGGCCATGATACGGGTTCGGTGTCCGGTTCGACCTTTACTTCTCGCTGGAGATGGTGTTCCTGTGCCGGCTCGAAGGATGGTGTCGGAGCAGCTCCAAGAACAGGCTCGGCTCTTCTACTGATGAGCCGCCGTTCAACCTTCCCTGTATTATAACTGATAAAGTTACAGTATTGCTGCTGCGACCCAGAGGACACCGGGTTATTGGCGGTCGCTCGTTTCTTGATTGGCCGGTACGAAGTACTGACCATTTCGAGCAAGGCCTTTTCGATGTGAGGAGGATACTGGGCCCGTTTCTTCCTGGGATCGTATCCGGGGTCGCCGGGTAGCAATTCGAGCGTTCGTCTGGTCGTGCGTGATGGTGAAGCGACTCGACGGCGCTTCATGGGATTAGGCGGGACATCGGGGTATGGCTCGGGAGTAGGGGACAGGTCTTCGATGGAATGTTGGATGTTGCCCAGCCAAGTCCGGATCCTCTGATCGAGAGACATTTTGGCGATGCGATAGAATCGCTAGCGACGTTGTGTCGCTCTCTATCACTGTCGATGTTCAAGGTAAGATTCTGTTTTCTGGGTTGATCTGGCCAGGCAACCTAACCCACCGGGTCAGCATAATTCCGCCCGGCCACGGCATTACCGTCATTGGTCTGATTATGCATGGTCTGACCATCGATTGCCGAGGATGTAGAGATAACAGGAGCCGAGTTCATGATAGAGAACTGGGGATTATGGCAGGACTTGTTAGCATTTTGACTTTGTCGATTTTTCAATGCCTTGGATTAATCAAAAGGGTCTCAGTCCTGCAACAGGGTATTACATGCCGCTGAGTGAAACGCCCCCAGTTGGTGTACCCCACTGAGGGTCGACGCTGTCTCAAAGCCACAGGGTCTGGTATGACCGAAGCCCAGGGCGGCTACACTGCTGCTTACGGTAATCGTCCTCAGTAACGTACCTTGCCTTGGGATGGCATCACTGGACGGTGCCTTCAGTCTACCTTGGTCGTGACCAGCCGCCTCATCAAACCCGTTCTGCTTACGCCTCATGCCAAACGTTCTAATCATTGGATTTTGGGTGGTTCGTAAGCAATTAGATCCAACTCGACGGAATTCCATCAATCAAAACACCCAAAACTCCTCCGTTTCCCCCAAACCATGTCATGAAGCTATTTAGCCGGTACAAGATGGTGTAAGCTTGAACGCGTGCGTCAGCAATCAGTGCATCTCGACATTGCAGATCCCTCAGTTCTGAATGGGATATAAAGCTTTGGTCGCCCTGTTTCCGAACTTCATTTTAAATCTCACGTGGTCAAGCAATTGAAGTCCTCATTGTCTTGCTGCATACCGCCATGGCTTCTGAAATACTAACTGAAAGACCGATGGCTAATCCTGCGGCCATTGAAGTGAACGAGAACACTCAACAATCCAGGCCAATCTCCGCTTTGGAGATTGAAGAACCTCGCGATGACGAAGAGAACATCATTTATCCGACTGGACCTAAGCTTTGGTCAACTATGGCTTCAATGGCAATCGCATGCTTCCTCAGTGGACTTGTAATCTACCCCAGTCCCTTGTAAACGACTGCCTATTGACACCTTTGACAGGATCTCACCATTGTCGCTGTCGCTGTCCCAAGCATCACAGACGAGTTTCAGACAATCGCAGATATCGGTTGGTACTCAGCTGCATAGTAAGCCCTCTACCCTTCCCTCTCGAAGATCTCAGCTTTGACATTACTCCAGCGGCATGACCCTCAGCGCCTTTGTCTTCTTGTAAGCCTTCAATCCACTCCTCCAACTCCACTAACCTCACCAGCTTCGGCCAAATCTACACCCTCTTCTCCATCAAAGCCGTCTTCCTAGTCGGCATCGCTACATTCGAAATTGGCTCTCTAATCTGCACCCTCGCTCCCTCTTCAGCAGTCTTCATTCTCGGTCGTGCAGTCAGCGGTTTAGGTCGCGGAGCCATCAACGGCGGCTTGTTCAAACTCCTTCGTCAATGCTTTCCGCTGTTCAAGCAAGCTATAACAAATAGTTTCTTTGGCTCGATCCAGAGCGTTGGACTTATCACTGCGCCTACTATCGGAGGTGCTCTGATAGATACGTTTTCGTGGAGGGCTTGTTTTGGTGTTAACCTGCCGCTGGGGGTTATGTGTCTTGTCTTGACGGCCTATGGAGTCCATGAACAACCTCCGCGTAGTGATGTGCCTGTTCTTAGTCTGAAGGAGAAGGTGAAGAAGGTTGACTTCTTTGGCACGCTGTTGGCTGTCCCAGCCATCACATTCCTACTCATGGCACTGCAATGGGGAGGGACAAAGTTTGGCTGGGGAACTTGGCAGATCATCGTTCCTCTCGTCGGGTGCGCTCTTCTTTTCGTGGCGTTTGGATACTTGCATTATCGTCAAGGCGACAATGCTCTCTTACCACCCAGGATCTTGAAGCAGAGAAGTATCATTGCAGGAATGTGGTACGGTGCGTGCTGCGAGGGAGTATTGGCTGTGACTGAGTACTACATGTCTATTTACTTTCAAGGTGTTCGAGGATATTCACCGACAAAGGCAGGCCTGCTGGCACTTCCAATGGTCGGAGGTCTGGCTATAGCGTTCATCATCTCTGGTGTTGGGACTACGTGGATCGGATACTATTATCGTAAGTCCCCTCCGAGCTCTTGCAAGTAGTACTGACGGCCCCAGCATTCATGTTAGCTACGAGTGTTCTCACACCCATCGCGTCCGGTCTTCTCACAACACTGGACCTCCAAGAACAAATCGCCAAGGCCGTTGGGCTCCTCACCTTTCTCGGCTTGGCAGTCGGTCTCGGTCTTCAGGGTCCCCAAGTGGCTCTCCAAGCCGTCCTCCCCATCGAAGACGTTTCTCTTGGAGGTGCAGTCATTACTTTCGGTGCGGGAATGGGCTCTGCCTTGTGGATCTGTGCCTCTGCAACATTATTCCAAGACCGCTTGTCAAAGGAGATCCAGGATGCTGCCCCTGGGACAAACACTACACATATCCAAGAAGCGGGTTTATCCAAGTTAAGGGAGTCAATTGGACCAGATAGGCTGAAGAGCGTGTTGTCTGGCTATGAGAATGCGGTTGTCCAGACGCTGTACATCCCATTGGCATTGGCGCTTCTGAGCATCGTTGGCGCAGTAGCCATGGAGAGAAAGTCCATCAAGAAAAAGCGGTCCTAAGCAAGGGATAAAAGGACAGGGTATCTTCTTGGAAAGTTGGTAAGCAATCAAGGTTATTCCCGAACCTCTAGCCATAATCAGTCATTTGTCTTGGGTTATCACGTCATAGTCGCGCAGTGCTGCGAGAATGATAAAGGGGCTGGTACTTTCTCACCCAATCACCAGCTCCGGAGATAACTCATGGGATCTATACCCGACGCAAATCATGACATCATACCTGTTGAGTAATCCGTTGGACCCTTGTTTTGAACCCCTAAATTCTCCCTGGCGTGTTTGTCCTCTCCGTGCCCTCGATCAACACCAAGTGTAATCGAATAGCCCACAACTGACTTAGTGGCGCGTCGAGACGAACAACGCGTACTTATGGCATTGTCATACAGACCTATCCGGGCTGCCCCTGTGAAGGAGGGTATGACTCCTCCGAGGACGACTCCCCCAAGGACTCTGATCGAGCGAGCTGTGGCCAAGCGATCAGGCATCATAAAGTCGGCATGCTTGGAATGTCGGAAACGAAAAGCAAAGGTGAATAAGCTTAGCGGCTGTGGCATGTCTGTTTACTAATAGATGGAAGTGCGATGGACAAAAACCAGTCTGCGTCAACTGCTCGAAACACGGCCGAGAATGCGTATACGATTCCGACATCAGGGAATCGCGGGCCAAGAGCTTACAGCAGGCGAACCAAAAGCTCCAAGATGAACTGGCAGCTGCAAAGATCTTAATGAGGCAGATGGCCAACGGCTCTGCTCAATTGAGAGGTGTCGTGTCGGAATTGCTGGAGGAAGATAGACAGCCATCCGAGATAACAGAGTTGCTGAAAACAGACGAAAGAGCGAGTGGTGAGATAGATGAGGCAGATAGCGCTCGACATTCGAGGACACTGGGTGATCCGATACTACGCGATATTGCCAATGGAACTTGTCATTTGTTTCCAGAGGACGACTTTGAGTACTTTAGTGCAGACAGTTCGAGCATGAAGCAGGAAGAATCATCGCCAGATACTGACTCGTACGTTGCCACGGAGTCAGCCGCAGGGGTTACTTACACGGCAAACCGATATACGACCTCTAAACCTGATTACACATCTACCGGGATGCTAATCGATTACACCCATTCAAGCACTCCAGTATGAATCCAAGATGCGGAGGACGTCCCCATTTCCGGTACTAACATCTTTCACAGTCGTTTACAGACAGCGTCGAGAGTATTCCACTTTACTCATCAAAGCTGCCATACTCCCAGTCATCAATTATCTCGACGAATCATTGTCTACCGGACGAGTTACCCACCCTGACTAACCAATACGGCAACGAAAGAATAATCGCCCAGCAGACAGAACAAACGAGTTTGTTTTTCCAGCCGCTGTTTAACCATAATGATTATTATCTCTCAACCTCGATAACCAGACCTGCACCACAAGAAACACAGGATGGTGACTCCGCGAGCTTCAGTCTTAGTGACGCATATCCAGAGACGACAAACATCAATTTTCCCACCGGACTGAGTGGTCTAGCAGAGGAGGAGCTTCAGGACAGAGAACTTAGAACTAACCCTAATTACGACAACAACTTTGGAAACCTTGCACTTTCGAATAGCATCAGAGCCAACGGATATCCTCGACACATACAGGACGCGCAAATACGCAACATCTTCGTGCCGAGTTGGGCAGCTACAACACTTAACACTGAACTGGACCCCGGGGCCATGAGCGATGCATTTGGCGACATATATCAAAAGGCCACGAGCCTTCTCAAGAATGGGGAGCCCGTCAACCGCGTGTTTGGAGACCATCCTAATATTGCGGCATTGTACGATCAAGCTCAGTTTGACAGATCGTGCTTGTTGTCGCAATGGGCTGCGCGCATGGTGCACAGCGTGAAATGCCAGGGTAACTATCATGCCCTGCAAATGACCGTGGTGGAAGCTGATGGTTGACCCAGGATATGACTTTACCTGTTTTGCATCTATGAATGTTTTCTGGTACATGATGCGATGGATGATCGACCCGTCGCCAGAAACATACGCCGCGATGCCAGAATGGATCAGACCAACGTGAGACTCCCCAATCTTTTTAAATACGACGTTCACTGACAGCGACAGTGCAAATCAGCTGTTCACGCCTCACATAAGCATGGCTGACTTTGTCCTCTGGCCTGCGTTTCGCGATCTCGTGGTGCAGTTCCCGCAGCTTCAGGAGCGCATGGCGTGGCTGGCTGATATGTCGATGTATATTCGGTGCGAGTGGCCGTATGCGCTTGAAGATGCATTGGAACTAGATCCAGGAAATGGAACATTTGACCTAGTTGATCTGGCCAAGGTACGTCCTTGATATGACGGCAGGGTTGATTATACTGACTCTTGCAGGAGCATATTTGGAACCTGGGATCTTGGTCTGTTGGGCCGTCGTTCAGGAAATTCGTCATGAACGCGGATTTATATCTTCAGATTAGGAATGGGCAATAAATGCATTATTGACTCAAATGATCAGCAGCGATGTATAGAAATGGTAAAAGTTGCTGGGCTTCTCAACTGGTATGATTTGTTACTGAGTGATGAACAGACAAGGCCATTATATACCCCATTTGCGATTGAGTTCCCATCGAATCCTCTCACTACAGCAGGTTAAGCCTGTTTCATCTTCCGTAGTATAGTGGTCAGTATGCAAGCTTGTCACGCTTGAGACCCGGGTTCAATTCCCGGCGGGAGAGTCGCCACCTGTAATATACAGGAATATTCTTTTTCGAGATTTTACTTTTTTTACAACCCTTCTTTCTTTTGCATTGGCCGATTTGATATCAAGTCGCAAGTAGCCTGTTACAATTTTTGCTGTATTAGTGATTGGACTAAGAAATTATAACCATAATGTCAGTACGTTGCAAGCCCCGGCCAGTAACGCCGATAAGAACAACCGTTCAAGACCGAAAAGTCCATGCCATGTTCCGTCTCTCCATTGTCTCTCATGTCGCTCTCTCATGGCCATCTGCCGGCCGGCAAGTGCCTAGCAAAGCGGTGCTTACGCGTAACTATGACGAATGTTACATCGTTAAATGCTTCTTGATATATGTCAAATACCGCGTTGCCTGCGACAAGGGAACTTCATGAACGCATCCTACAAAATGCAAATCGCTCAAAGACAAGCCTCCATGTCAATTCGTGGCACGAGCTTCGGCACAAATCAACCTCCTGATGCAATCCGACAGCTTATCCGTAGGTGGCTCACTGACAATGAGGCCGACAATATCTTGTCAAGGTTCCAGGAAGCCTGTATTCCCAACCGCCAGGTATTCTGGAGCGGCATGCTTCGTCAACATGCCCAACAATGGGCCGATGCTCATGAACTGCAAACACTAACAACCGCACTCGGGCCACTGTTATACCATGGTGATCCGAGTCCTCAGACACAAGCCCCTGTGAGATACATCCATGGCGCGTCTATCATCTTCGCATGGTTTGTCTCTCAAGGTGACTCGGTTACTGTACTTTCGCACCCTCCGCCACTCTTCTTTCACCCCTCGGGACAAACCTTTTATCAACTATATGAAGAGCCTATTATTAAGGGTAACATGGGGAATCGGCCTGTGGGAAGGATTGACACGGCTCATCCATTCATTGAGGCAGCAAGTGATTTTATATATCAGATATGGCCATATGATAACTCGTCGCTTTGGAAAAAGACGTTTGGGATCCAGGATATCAAGTTGCCATGGCGCCAAACTAAAACACTTAAACCCACTGCACAGGTAAAATACTCGTGAAGAGCGAAACAGAGAACACTCTGCTCCTACATGCTGACTACTTAGCAGCTAGGGGCAAACTTAAGCTCAACATCATTGTTGGCTTCAAAAAGCCCAGAAACTATGGACACTGCTATCAAGTCAGTGGCCCATAGAATGAACGAGGCCGTGAAAGGCGGCCGACAAAAGAAGAAGAAGAAGAAGGAAACATCGGGTGCGGTGCTTAACCCAGGGAAGAACCCAACTACCAAGAAATCAACAAAATGTAGCACTTCCAGCAATAAACAGCCATTGGTGAAAACAGCGGGGATAAGTAACAAGCAGGTCGTGCAGATCAGCACGAAGAAAAAGGCAAAGAGGAAAAAGAAACAGAAACAGAAAGTGGTTATAGTGGAAAAGGCTCAGGCTCAACTTATCGCAAAGCAGGGCCAGAAGAAAACCGCGACAACGGTGGCGAAAGCCAAGGGCAGTAAAACGGGAGCAAAAGCAAAGCCGGCAATTAAGTCTTTGGTGAAGAACGGAAAGTAAATTGATTGTAACGAGGTCTGTACGCTGACTTGGGGCTTTAAGGGTAATGATTAAGATTGTAAACTATATGTAAGTAAGTGTTAAAATATCTGAAAGTATGTTCAAAATCAAGTATTACTTTTGCCATCCTGCCTGTTTCTATGTTGCCGAGATTTGCGTAGCTAGTGACTAGATGGAGGTTTTTCTATCACTGATATCTGCTCAAACTCCTTTGTAACCCTGATAATCTGCCTCGTGCTCTCATCATCCCTATCGCTCTCTCGATCTTCCCCAGCTGCAACAGTAGCTCTGACATCACCGTCATAAATATGATGATGCTTCCCACGGACTTGTCCAATAGTGACAAGATTGATATCTTCGGTCCCTCTGGCGTATGAACTGTCGTCTTTTCGTAGCGCCTTGAAGAGCTTTCGAAGCATCGGCATTGATCCGGCGATGATTCCGAGGCTGCATTCGACTACTGTCCAAAGGATAATGTTCCCGATGCCATCTGAGGACTAGTTAGTCAGAGTCTACATGTTCTAGATATGGTACGTACGGAGCTGGTTGGATGGCTGTGAGTATGCCGGTGAGTATGGAAGCCGGATAATGGTTGCAACAGAAGCGCTGAAACGGTGTTAGTAAAGGGTGGGATACGCAGAAAGCATACTTACAGAGCTCCAATACCCATCACCACGTTAGCCATGATCTTCAAAGTTCTGTGCATTTGAACATTCCACAGAATGATGACCGGTACTATCGCAACAGACCAGTCGACCACTATGTTGATCCCCGACACAACGTATGTCAGTACTGAGAGTATACCCTGATCCAAACATGTTCCTGTGCTTGGGTCCCACGATGCGCTGAGGGGTCTGCACCTGACTAGGCCGACAATTCCTGCTACCACTGTAATGAGAACTGTCAACCATATTAAACCCCAGAGAAACTTTTTTATTCTCTTGTTATCCGTGACACGCAGGAGCTGAGCACAGATCGATATCTTGATGAACATAGAGTTGCTGATATAGAAGATCTGCCAAAACGTCACAGCCTATACGCACTCTTAGAAGTGGCACTTTCCAAAGGTTTTAAAACGTACCTTGAAGCCCTCCATCACCATAGCTGCGTTGAGCTTAGAGTCTGGTGTTCCAATACCAGTAAAACTACCCCAGATGACAACTCCATTGTGCACCAGGTTGAGAGTCGCTCCGATGCACATGAGCCAATCTTCGAGTCCGAAGCAGTGATGGGTCACTCTAACCCAGATCCTCAAGCCGACGACAACGATAATCATGGGCGTGAAGATAACGGTGATAATTAGAAGAGCTGCCGCAAGCCCAGCTGGTTTGACTGCGTGCCATGCCTCTGAAGCCTCTGCCATATCAGGCAGGTGTGATACAGCGAAAATCGGTGGAGGACAATCCAAAAGAGAGTCGTTGAATGTCAGGCAAGACGGGATACAGGACTACTCAGCCAGACCTAATATCCGCGATTAATCACCGTACTTGGTTGCATGACCAGCCCTGTTAATGTGTCGAACTTTAACCAAAATGAGGCCAAGTATTGGATGCACCGGAAGACCAGCATGAGCTTCCGGTATGAGGAATTAAAGTTCACTAGCTTCGGACAACCAACAGATGATCAATGAGGGGAGAGAGGACAAGACACGGCAAATCGAATCTGGTGATCCTTTCGCCCTAGGCTTTCTATGATCTAAATTAACTCCATCCTAAACATCTGCTAGTTGAGCTACTGAAAGGGCCTTTCTCTAAGCGTATGTAACCTCAACATCACTACCTCCATCCCCAGACTGGATCTGGTACCCTTGTAAGCCACGAATCCTTGGTCCCTGCATCGGGGTTAGTTATCTCCCCGGACCAACAGAAGGGAGTACCCGAAGTGGGTAACTTTGCTCCACCAGCGAGTTTGTGCACGAATGGCAAGATGTTTCTTGGTGCTGCACGTATGCGAGCGTCAGGGGAACGCATGTGAATTGGAATTGTGGACTGATGATATGATGTCGGAAGGCAAAATGCTGCTAATTAGCTGATCGTTGAGGATCGCTCAGTAGTCATAAGAAACGTGCCAACAATAGCGCCCTGTTCTCGGAGTGGGAAATGTCGGACAAACTTGAGTCTCACTACATAGATTCGATCAGAGTATCTCATCAAAGATTCAACATGACAGCAAGCGCCAGGTCATATGTGACAGGGTTTCAAGCATGCAGCTTTAGTCCTGGTCCACAAGCTGAACTCAAGGGTACTGAGGGGTTTAACAAGGATAGAAATAGAGCACGTCCCTCGATACGAAGCAGCGGTCTTTGCTTTTGCCCCTCGTTTTGTTGTCTCTTTTCTTCCGCTTGCCATTGAGCTGATCAACATGTCTGTCTACGGCGTCAAGGGCAAGAATGCCATTGTAACCGGCGCAGGTTCTGGTACGTCATATCTCCTCATTATTTACGTACAGAATGGACAACTGACATCGAACAATAGGTATCTGCCTCGCCTTTGCCAAGCAGCTTGTCGAAAACGGGTGCTCCGTCGTGATAGCTGATCTCAAGCTCCGCCCCGAAGCAGAGGAATTAGTCAACAAATGGGCAACCACCGAGAGCGGAAAGCCAACCGTTCACTTTCACAAGACTGATGTTAGCGATTGGGCCCAGATCTCGTCTGTATGGGACGCAGCGCTGGAGAAGCTTGGACAGATCGACATCGTCTGTAACGGCGCTGGCATTTACGAGCCGCCATCAAGCACCTTCTGGAACCCTCCCAGAGTCTCATCACTCTCTGAAGATAAGGCCGATGGTAATCCGGGCGTGTACAAGACCTTCGCTGTCAACACACTAGGTCCTATCAGACTGGCTCAGATTGCCATGGACTACTGGCTCCAGAACCGCAATGTGCAAGGCAACCTCCTTTGGGTCGCCAGCTGTGGAGGCTACCTACACTCACTTCAGACGCCGCTCTACTTCGCTAGCAAAGCAGCCATCGTTAGTTTCGTAAAGTCTCTGTCAACAGTACGCAAGAGATTCGGTATTCGAAATGCAGCCGTTTGTCCAGGCGCCGTACACGTAAGTGCCTTCACCAGCAGACTTTCCTGTAAGATCTCTCACTAATCATCCGTGCAGACGCCCATCTTTCACCCAGAATATTGCCGTGACAGAATGCCACCAGAGACTCTGGGACTCACCGCAGAGCAATGCGCCAACGTCATGTTTCAGGTCCTCACTGAAGAGAAATACGGCGATGGAAACATCATTGAGACGATGCTCATCGGGAACAGAGAGAGCAACTCGGTGAATGTGCGGGAAGTGCCTATAGAAGCGCTTTATCCTACTGTCGTCGCCGAGGGATCGCATGATGGTCTCTATGAAGGGGAAGAGAAGTTGGCGAAGCAACTTGCGGAGAAGGGAATGAGAGAATGAGGCAAGATAGACCTACCATGAATAAGACAATAAGCTCTTCTTCGATCATTCATGCTGATTGGGTTATAACCAGTAAGCTATATGCTTACTGCTGGCAGCTGATCATGCTTACTTTTAGCTTTGAGGATTGCGGATCAGAAGCGGGTTCTGTGCGGACTTTATGCGGATTCAAGGATTGTATTACTCGCGTTTGTCAGCAAGAATATCTTATGACGAGTATCTCCTTACATTCGCCAGATCATTTGATGAGAATATGACGTTGCTGGGCTCGCTGATTTGTCATGCCAGGATGGGAACAACATGATAAATACCTTGCTTATCCTCAATAGTTCAAACATTACTCCTGCGTGCACCGGAACTTAATCCTTTCGTGAAATTACAAAACGAGCAGTCACAATGAAGTATTTAATCTTCTCCCTACTCGTTTCAGCCTTGTTCTTAGGAACTGCCCAAGCCCAGAACCTTCCTCCAGCTTTACCATTCTCAACAGGTTTCAACTCATCATTCTCTCTCTCCGCTGCGCAGATCAAAGAAGCCAACATTTCGCAGACTGTAGCCAGCAGTATCAATACCGTCATCAACTTTCATCAATCCAGTCTTGCAAACGGTGGTCCAAAGCAAGATGACTTCTACAGTCTTCCTGATAAACCGATTGATCTTCGACCTGGTCAGGTTCTCAAAGTCCAACAAGTAACGAACCCAGCACCATTCTCCATTGCACCCGGATCGTCCCTTTGCAGAATTCTATACGCAACGCGCAACTTTAATGGGACGATTATTCCTGCAAGTGCGTATATTCTCTGGCCGTTTCTGCCTCGCCAATTCACCGGCCAGTCAGCCGGTAAAGCTCCCGCGGTTCTCTGGGCTCACGGAACATCTGGTTACTTCATTGACTCTGCACCTTCCGCTCACCGTGGTCTCTACTATGAAAACGTGGTACCTCTATCCCTCGCACAAGAAGGCTATGCAGTTGTTGCGCCGGACTATGCTGGTCTTGGTGTAGACAAGACCTGGGATGGAAGTGATATTCCGCACCAGTACTTTGCTACACCTGCTGGTGCACAAGATACTCTCTTTGCCATGGAAGCTGCACTTGAGGCATTCGGTAACCGCCTTAGCGGAAAGTTCGCAATTATGGGCCATAGCCAAGGCGGCGGTATTGCTTGGGGTGCAGCGGAGGCGCTAGCCAAAGGAAAAGACACGAGTGGGAAAAAGGCTTTCAAGGACCTCTTGAAGGGCTACGTTGGCACCATCTCGATTGCACCCGTCACAAAGCCTTTATCCACTCCTCGACTCTTCAGCAGCTACGGTGTATCTGTTACACTGTCAAGCATATTTCCTGACTTCAAGCCCAGCCAATGGCTGACACCGCTGGGTGTTGCGAGAGAAAGGTTGATGAAGCAGGTTGGGGGAAGCGTGGCAGTTGGACAGCAACTTTTCTTCACCGAACCGCAGAGCGCGCTTGAGAAGCCGGACTGGTACAACTCCTCATATCATGCCACTGCCTTTGACAAGCTCGGGTCTGTCGGGGATAAGCCGTTCGCGGGTCCTCTATTGGTGATTCAAGGCTCTGAGGACTTCTTCGTTGCCGCTTCGACTACCAATGAAACCATCGCCAACACCGCCAATTCGTATCCCGATAGCTCACTGAGCTACATGTACGTTGACGGGTTTGGCCACACCCCCATCATCTCAGGCGTACGAAGCCTCTGGATGGCTTGGCTAGAGGACAGGTTCCAGGGCAGGAAACACCCAAAGGGACTCAAGAGGACATATGTCAGCGGATGGCTAGGTGATGATAAACACTTCTTTGGAAGCAATGGCTATCTCCAGTGGAGTGGAGCACCGGAGTATACCTATCAGAACCCTGGAGCAGTCTAGCTTCAAGTATCGCATCGAGATGCGTTCCACATAACCAATGTTAGTGAACAAGCATCGCAACAATTCTCTGCAGCAGTGTAATCACATACGACTTTGATCTCGATGGGTTGGAGCTCTCCCTCAGGTGCATTCCCAGTTACGGCAAAGCCCTAGTGGGCTGGTTGTCACAGATTAGCGAAAGAAGGAACTCTGAATATAGTCTGATCCGATTCCATAGCTAACTAGTTATCTCATCAATGGAATGGAGACTTGACCTACACTGGCGTTCCCTGTGCGGAAGCGGTAACAGTTGCTGCACTCCCTTAAACTCCTAGAGACTAGACGGAATCTCATGATTTCTCCTCTGATGCTTTGCACCCTGTACCGTGTTATTATGAAGTCGATAAGCTTGTTAATAAATCCACTCCCTAGCGTAAAAGTACACATTCTTGTTGTTTCTAACTCCAGTATATGAGAAAGTCTGTTGATATATCCCCTGTTTAACCCAAAGGTCCCAGCTAACTCCTGATCCTATCGTGCAATACCAAAACACACAGCCCCAACTCAAACCCATATCTCGACGCCAAGGTATTTTCCAAATACATTTCCAGTGAGAATCCAGTACAGCAGTCAGAAGCCCATCAGAGAATCCAGTCGAAAAAGTCTCCTGGGCTGACTTGTGAGAAGTCAAATGCCCAGCCGTTGTCCAGGTTAAGTTGTGAGGTGTCTGGTTCATGATTAACCGGAATCGAAGGATCGTCATTTGCCTCGATGAACTCTTGGAGTTCCTGAAACTGGTACTCCTGTAACTTTGCTGCTAGCGTTTTGCGGAAGCCTGGGTCAGCAACCCCCCAATATTTGAGTTTCCCCTCAAGTTATCGCCTCTTGATTTGGACTGTTGGCCCAATAAAGGTGTCCCGATAGTTAGAGATGCTGATAGAAGCTGGCGTACGGAAGTTGTCCAGATTTGGATTGGCCAATGGTTCATGATCTATGGATTTAGAATGTCAGCGTCTTCTGGTTGGTCTCCATGGTCCTCCTGGTCCCTGGTCCCGACGGAAAAGGAAATGACCAACCGTACATGGTGTTGATGGTCTTTGTGCCGGGTCCTGGCCAGGAAAGATAATGTCGTAAAACTCAAACCACCTCATCTCATCGCTCATATTAGGCTTCTTCTTTTTTGTTGCTCCCAACTTGGCTGCTTGCTCTAGTGTGATCTTGCCTACAGTAAACTCAGGGGCCTTGATAGGACATGGATTCTCCTGGCGCTGATGCTGGAAGAGCAGGTCTTGCGACGCCAAGCTTTCGTGGCACCGGTTGCAGACTAAGGTCTTCATGAAAGCCGCAGGAATGTGGCATCTCTGTATGTGTTCTCTAAGTGATAACCCAACTTAGTACTTACAGAGCACAAGGGGCTAAACAGTCAACCTACTTAACACGATGTATCCGGGTCCATCCATGACCCAAGCAAGCACGGCTGAGCTCCGATCTATTGACAGGGCCTTTGAATAGTGGACAGGCGAACCTTGGTTCGACATTTGCGTTTTTCTTTGAACTCGGTACTATGGCTGCCTGTTGGTGGCTCTCGCTATACGTACCAACACAAACGGCATCCAGTTCTGATACCTTTCGTTTCCTTTGACCTGGGGTGGGTCCGTGATGAGTGGCCTATTGTGGAATAATAATGGTCAGCTGGAACTAGGCCGGGCCGCCATTTCTGCGTGACGTCCATCGCGTAGCCAATTTAAAGTTAAGTGACGTCAGGGTTCTCGTTAGGGTTTCGATATTTGGTGCAACGTCCAAGTTGCAGATCTCTTGTAGGCCTCGTGTCGTACACCAGTTGCAGGGAGTATCCATTTCTTCCATAAACCTCGGTTCTATAATAGACGGTCTTCTGGAAAGCAATCCTTTATGAGCGTGAGCCCTGAGATCCGTCTTATAGTCCTTGGGGAATGTCCTTGGGGAATGTCCTTGGGGAATGTCCTTGGGGAATGTCCTTGGGGAATGTCCTTGGGGAATGTCCTTGGGTATATGTCCTTGGGTGTATGTCCTTCAGGTAAATTACTCCGGGTAAATGTCCTCGGTAAATGTCCTTAGGTAAGTAAGCGGTGGCTTCAGCTGATAAATAATCCTGTGGTTGATGATAGATGGTATCTTGTAAAGAAATCTTTTGTAAGCGTGAGCCCTTGGATCCTTCTTACAATCCTCGGGCAAATGACCAAGTTGGTGCATTCCATACAGCTTCGGCTTGAAGTCTGTAGATAATATAATCCTCTGGTCAATCCAGGAGTGGTTTCCCTACAGATTCAATGTGAGATCTTGATACAGTGTAATCCACAGGAAAATCCTTGGGAGATAAAGTCTGTACGACTTTGCAAAAAAAAAAAACACTTATATCCTCGATCAAGTTGTGCATGCTTAGGATATGAATCGGAATGATTTTGAAATTCGCGCGACATCTAACTCAAAATAAGGAAATGGTTCTGACGTACCTGTGAGGATGATGATATTGCAGCTGCGTTTATCGGCACTTGCGGGAGAACATCCCAGTTGGGATCCATGCCGTAAAAAGTGTCTTCAATTACCATGGTTTCCAATAGCAGTGATAACTCTTGAGCCAAGCTTGCTAGTGTATTGATATGACTGGAGGGAGATGAGGGGCAAGAGAGTCAGAGAGCAAACGAAGAAATCAAGAAGCTGGTTGGGACATATAAATCTCCAAGGTCAATTTCGCTGTAGCCTGTTCACGCAGTTACGCGTTCGCGCATTCCGAAATTACAATCAAAATGAGGCCATCAACTCGTGGCCATTCGGACTTTTGGTTACTGATGCCCAACCAACTGAACCGGCTGAAAATAACAGCCACATCGCTCCTTTGATTGGCGAGAGGATCATTCTTTCAACCTCAGCCGCAGTGCTTGGCGTCAGCGAGATGTCGTACAGCGGGAATGGTACTTCTAGTGGTGTACAAGAGCTGTGATAGAGTAAGTACCCGACAAGGAAAAGAGAATGCAACTTATAATCCCTGGCGGCCAGTAGGCCTTGGGCTTCGTCTGAGCCTAGATAACATCATAAAGGCAGGGCTTGGGTTTTCGCTGCAGCACACCTCGATAGTGGTTGGTTGTAGTGCTTGCCCCGATTCATTCTAGGATCACAATAAAGCGCACCCGCTCAATGTCTTCAGCCACAATTTATGCAATCCTTACAGGACAATTTTCAACTCCGATAATGCCTGGCGTTCAACCCATAGTCAGAATGGATTCGCTGCAATTGGCCTCGCTACTGTAGTGACGAAAGACAGCGTGCTTCTCGATGAACCGCAAAGAGTATCTCCAGCTACGCTGTCAGGGCCGAGACTACTTCGCTTGCGTCGGTATTATAATACACGACAGCTGATCAATACGTACATACGACCACACCTATCAGAAAAATCTGGATCCCGTCTGCTCTCCTATAGACAAGCTGATAAGGGGCGGATTAGTAGTTAGGACGGTGACGACTAGCGAATACCCGCTGTTGTATGTTTTTTTTTTTATAATTCCTGCACTTTCTTTGTATTCAGCTAGACAAAGCAATCCTTTAAATAACTAGTTTTGCTCAATGTACATCTAAACCTTTACTAATTTGACATAGACGTTCTTCGGTGACCGCGTCAACGCAAGCATCTCGTCCTCCGTCGCCAACTCGGGCTTGATCGGCTCCAATTTGAACTTCCAGAAGAATAAGGTAAGAAATATTCTTATCTCAATGTACGCCAATTTCTTACCGAAGCAGCCTCGGGGTCCTAGTCCAAATCCCTGAGACGGTCTCTTTTGCGGATCAAAAGCCATTTCCTCGTCGCCATTCTCATTGACACTTGTCGTGAGCCATCTTTCAGGGACGAATTGCGCAAGGTCTTCTTCATCAAAGAGTTGTGTCCTTTCCATGTGCGCGATTGCGGCTTCGGATCGCTTTTCAGGGTTGACTGGGATGCTGGGCATCATGACGCCAGGGCCGTTGCCGAGGAAGCCAACTGTTGTTCCTTTCGGGATGAAATGACCGAGGATCTGGGTGTCGGCTGTGGCTTGACGAAGGGTGACTGGGGCGACGCGGGCATGTCTGAGCATTTCTTCGATGACAGCGTCGAGGTAGGGGATGTGAGCTTTGAGGATTTCCTCTGTTGTTGGGACGCGGTTGACCTTTGTGGCTTGAGAATGTGCGTTTCTGATAGCTTCACGGACAAGTCCCTGTACACGCTGGTTGGCAGTCAGGTACTTCATTCCCCATCGTAGAACAGCCGATGTCGTCTCATGTCCGGCAACCAAGTATCCCATCAGCTTCAAGCAGTCAGCCTAATCCCTACACATGCATGTCCAGTTGTTAACATACCTCGCTCATGATTGTTTGGCTTCGATAGTTCGGCTTCCGTCCTTCCTTCTCAGCAATGACATCCTCTCTAGCGAGCATATTATCCAGAGCACAGCGCTGCGGTTGTCCCGATTCTCTTCGTTCAATGCTCTTGGCAATCTCACGGTCCCTCAAGCTATCACGTCCCGCCATTGCCCTTCGCATTTTGGCGGACAAATTCCGGTATAGGAAGTGATGGATAGTAGGAAGAGGCGATCTCATGGATATACCGACACTGTCTGCAAGGGTAGTGAAGCAGGTCTGTTCTTCGTCGAGAGGGACGTCTTCAAACTCGAACAGGTCATCTTGTCCACCTGGTGCGGTTCTCGCCTTGAGCTCTTCAAGCTGCCTGCCAATTTGCCCATCTCCAGAGTCAATGCCAAAGGAAGCACCAAGGATAATGTCGAGTGCTGAGTTGTGGATGTCCTGAGCGATGTCGAATGGTCGGCCACCTGATAAGTCCAGCTTACGGTCCCAAAGCTTGAGAAGAGTACTGAACTTGTCATGGATCTCCGGTGCCGAGGCCTTTCAATGTTAGCTAACACTTTGATACACAGGCATGTCCTCTTACCTGCTGAAGGAACGTGGGTGCCATCAAATCACGGATCAATTCCTTGTTCTTCTTGAATTTCGGATCCGACGATTTCAGCGTGATGTGATGACCCGGTACAACACCGTTAAACTGCTCCCATGTCACATCACTTCGGTCAAACTCCTTCAATCGACGCATACAAATATCCGAGGCCTCAAAGTAATCCGCTACAAAGACCCACGGTGCCCCAAAAGGCCTCATGAAGACCTGGACGATTGGCGATTTATGTCTTGCAGGTTGCTGTGCCCACCACTCTCGGCGATTGGGAGCACCTCTGAATTCGGGTATATCGCCCATAAACGATTTGACTGCATTTTCATTATACGGGATGCCTGGGATTGGTTTCGGGAGTAGCCAGCGTCGGAGGAGGTACAACGCGCTGAGGATTGAGAAGCCCAAGACTAGGGTTAAGTCTTTTGGAGCGTGCTCCGATAGCTCAATGAGACGTGACAACATGATGGCTGGGTGCAGAACAAAGTTTTACTGATGCTATGCGAGGCGTGGCAGGTTTTTATACACTTTGATAACGGTACAGCCGATAAAAGGACAGCAAACTCTAATCTGACAGGGAATTGCCGACCTTGCTAGGACGTGCATGTGAATTGAATGCCACCTTATTGGTTCATCGCAGAATGTTTCCGCAATCTTATTAGTGGCAGTGTAGTAAGGCTTGCGGGGTTGTGAGAAGTCATCTTTTAGCGGCTTGTGGCGTCCAAGAAGACACCAAGGGTAATAATGGTGTCTTCAGCTAGCTAATGGCTCTTATTAGTAGCAAACTCAGTTCATCATTACGGATTGCTAGAGATTTTGCAACGGTGACACCAGTAGGCGTTAAACCGCAGTGCCTTAAAGGATGAAAAGGATGAGGAACAATATCTGTATCGGTAACTTTCTTCGAGATGGTTGTCGCCGTCTGAAGTAAGCGGAGTCAATCCCTGACATCAGATTTAGTGTTACTGCTTATCTACGTCGCATGAAACGTCATATTATAGAGTTCAGGATGTTCCCGCTCATAACCTGCCGCGGAGGCCGACTCCACGCCGCCGACGCTTTTGATACAATTGCACTATAGGATCGAAATAACCAAAACACTCAGTCATTCCGATGTATTGAACTCACAGTAGAAACCTCTCCTATTAAATATCAATCTATGAGAGGATATGAAAGCCGATCTGTAAGGAAAGCTGATCTCATCGTGGGCACGCGAAGGAAGGACTTCCAGGTTAACTTAAAGAATCGACGACAAAGTAGGTCCTACAGACAATGATTGGAATGCCAGAGAAACAGTATTAGAGAAACGATGACAAACTTAACTTATATCCGCTGTGATAGTTTAGTGGAGAGAAAACATGTAGCTGAACGAAAAGAAATCCATCCATGTTCGACGACGATTGAGATATCTTCTCCATTCGAATGCCGACAGAGTTTTCTTCTTCTGTCTGTATACCATTTGAGACTTTCTCCGGTTGTTTCGAGCTCGTTGGATTTCTCTCTCCCTTTCTAATCTCCTCTGCTGTTGCCGAGCTCGTTCTTCTTCTCGTTCTAGTCTCCTCTGCTGTCGTTGCTGAGCTCTTTCTTCTTCTCGTTCCAACCTCCTCTGCTCTCTTCGTTCACGGCGTCGGCTATCTCGTCTGCGTCTGGCATCATCGCTGCTCGTTCCTGAATCTCGGTTCAAATTGATTAAAAACCGCGGTACATTGATTCGCAAGATTTCGTTTCCTCCTGATGTTGCTGGAGGTGTGACTGGCGTCACTGGGGCCTCGATGGATTGTGGCGCGGCTGGATCTTGACCCGTCGTGATACCTCCCATTTCGACATCGGCGCCTTGGACCTCGACCCCGGGTTCTGCACTCCTGATTTGCTCTTCCTCCGTGTCTCCGCCATTGGCTTGACTCTCTGGTTCCTCTGGGCCGGTGTCTTCATTTTGATATTGCTCAAGAGCGCTTCTCATCTGGTCGTTTTCCTGACGCAGTCGCTCAATTTCCTGCTGTAACTCGGCTAGTCTGTTCTCTTGAATTATCTGAGAAGCAAGTGGCGGCAGCGGCCCAGCGCCCTGTGTCATGGAACCTTGGCCATCATGGACCATCGTAGTTTGACAGGCGACCCCCTCGCCCTTTGGACCTTCAGTCTGTGTAGAGCTGTCATGGCCAGGGGCCTTCGATTTTCGGCTCTGTTCGAGTTGCTTTTCAAGGTTTTTTCTCTCAGCCTCTAGCGATGATTTTTTATGCTTCAACTCTCTGATGTCTTTGCCTGCTTTGTCAAGCATATCATCAAAGCGCGTGTTGAGATCTTGAGTCGCGTGAATGTCCGCCTCAACCTGCTTAGCATAATCCACCAGCTCATCGAAAATCTTTTCAAGCGGTTTATTCTCTTTCTTCTCAATCAACTCCGTTAGTCTTGAGTCTCTCTTTTTGATAAATAATCCTTTCGGGGCTGCGGATTTGTCCGCTTCTGGACCATTTTGTTCTCGTTCCGAGAATTGAATGTCATGTCCTGGCTTTGCGACTGAATCCCGAAGCTGAGTGAGATCCCTCACCTGTTGTTCAGCTTTTTCACGTCGTGCTTTTTCTTTGTTGAGCTCCATCACCAGTGCGTGCACATTCTGTCTAGGTGCAAAGCCGAAGTGCCATTCTTGATTGGTCTCATATATGACAAAGAGAGCCTTAGGGACACTGAAAGATCTTGAGAAATGTTCAGGTGCCTTTGGTAGATCTGGCTCCGGCTCTTTGACTTCTTCAGCAGTGACACTAGCCTCATGAACAGAGCTGGCCGGGCTACTTTCGGGTGAGGAAGATCGAGAACGGGACTTGGATGAAGATACTGATGAGGTCTGGGAATAACGCCGGTTGCTTCTTCCAGGGCTTGGGATCCCCGTAACATATTCACCTGGTGAGAGGCCTCTTATCGAGTTAGGAGATCCTGCCCGAAAGTGGCTTGGCTGTCTAGGAGCATCTGGCGAGGGATAGCTTTGTGCTGATTTGGTATGGTCAGAGACCGAACGAGGTTTAGAAGGGCCAGCGACAGCCATGGCGTTACATTCACAAGCTCCATCAAACAAAGATTTATGATAGCAGACAAAAGCTCTAATTTATAACAACTTCGCATAGCTTTCCAGGAAAGTGCATCAAGAGCAATCTCCGCTCGATATATGCTCACCTTATTGGTCCACACAATTGTGTATGGTAGAGCCTGATTATCTCGGTGCTGGTGAGTTGCATATTTGGGGGCCTCAAAATCGAGGGCGTTCATCAGCAGACTATTTTGGACGAATAACGAGCAATAAGATCAGCCAGCCATGTCTTACATGCATGATGCCATTCGGTTCGCACTTTTTGCCAACTGTAGACGCGACGACGACAGCCTCACTTTGGATGCCGAAAGTGGCATATCTATTGGCTACAGGCGGTTTTTACGCCGCTCTTACTTTTCAAGGCGAGCTAAAGTCTAACACTTTCGCCGTCGTGCGACTTGAAGCCCCCACGAGCCTAGGTAGTTTTACAATCATCGGCAACGGCGGTTGCAGCTTTTGTGATATCGGATCTACACTGATGACATTCGGACATTCGAGACGGGAGAATTCGGACATCGAGTTGTAGCGAAAGTGCATCTACTATTGTTCTCAGCATGCCACGTCAAATTGCGCGTGTCAGTCACGATGGCACATACTTAGAAGTGGTGTTGATGCTCAGTCTGAATAATTCCATGTGGCAATTATTTCACTCTTCACAATCAGTTTCATTAGACACCGTTATTAGGTGCCATGTTAACCTGCATTGGCAAAATTGACTCAAGATGTTTACCAATGTTGATGAATTCATGATAGTAGAGCTGTCCGATGTCGCTAGCTTCACTCGAACAAGGTGAAGCTAGTTCAATTGAGCAAACGAATTGCTAAAGGCAACGTTGCCCCAGGCTAAAACCCTTAAATACAACCAAAGAATCAAGAAAAACCTCATCTATCTGACCATCTTGAATCAACAGCATGATATTTACGGTACTCCACGTGGGGGACTATCACCCTCCGGGGCCCCGGGTTGCAACTCCAAAATCCATCGCAACATACCCTGTACCACCGGCTAACCCCCCGATTGGCCCTATTCTCCAGGCGGTGAACAACGGAGTTTCCGCAATCCTCGCCCAATGACGTATTTACGGGGCATATCGGTTAATCACCGGCTTATTCGCTGTTCGTGCAACAAAGCTCAGGTAACGCGATGAACTGATAAATACTTTCAACAACACCTTCGCTTCCTGTCAAGATGAGGATCTGCGAGGTAGTTCCTGACATGATGTGGTCGACCAAACTCTTGTGTCTTGCGCTGCAAGTCACATCTTCGCTCTCTCTCCCCGCTGAGATTCCGTCTCAAGAGCATCCATCGCGTAAGATCCGCCTAATAAACTTTACCCCTGATGGCGCTAACCTTCACAGCGCAAGGAACTGGCAAAGGAATTTGGAAAGATGCGTACGCAAAAGCACAGCAATTCGTGGATGGATTGACGCTGGAGGAAAAAGTCAACGTCACGCGTGGTTTTGTGGCGGATAATGTTTGCGCTGGCAATACTGGTACGATTCCGCGCCTTGGATGGCCGGGTTTGTGTCTCCATGATGCGGGCAATGGAGTGAGAGCGACGGATTTTGTGAACTCGTATCCTTCTGCTTTGCATGTTGGGGCGAGCTGGGACAAGAATCTGACGTATCAGCGGGGGTATTATATGGGGAGGGAATTCAAGGCCAAGGGAGGTGAGTATCAGCATCTGAGGTTCACTTCTCATACTGATCATGACCAGTCAACGTCCTTCTGGGTCCTAACGTTGGACCTTTGGGTAGAACGCCACTCGGTGGGCGAAACTGGGAGGGTTTCTCGGTTGATCCCTACCTCACCGGCCAACTCAGTGCAGAGTCCATTATCGGCCATCAAGATGCCGGAGTCATCGCCAACGTCAAAGTCAGTTCCCCCTCCCATTCATCAACACCACTAACAACCACAGCACTTCATCGCCAACGAACAAGAAACATACCGTCGTCCATACTTTGGCATTGAAGCAGTATCCTCCAACATCGACGACAAAACTCTTCACGAGTACTATCTCTGGCCCTTCGTTGACTCCGTAAGAGCAGGCGTCGCATCGGTAATGTGCTCGTACAACCGCGTCAACGGGACTTATGCCTGCGAGAACAGCAAGCTCATGAATGGACTTCTCAAGACTGAGCTTGAGTTTGAGGGGTTTGTGTTGCTAGATTGGAATGCGCAGCACAATCTTGAAAGTGCGAATTCGGGACTTGATATGGTCATGCCAATGGGGGGATCCTGGGGGGAGAATTTGACGATGGGTGTTGAGAATGGCACTGTTAAGGAGGAGAGGGTTACGGATATGGCTACAAGGTAAATTTACCTGAACACTGGGTGGCTGATTGCTGACGAGGGTAGAATTTTGGCTGCTTGGTATCTCGTTGGCCAAGACATCGACTTTCCAACCCCCGGCATCGGAATGAAGAATCTCTCCCTCCCCCACGAGCAAGTCGAAGCACGCATTCCCGAATCGCGACCAACTTTGCTCGAGGGTGCTATTGCAGGACACGTACTCGTCAAGAACGAAAACAACACTCTTCCTTTTGCGACAAAGCCCAAGGTGATCTCCGTCTTTGGGTATGATGCTACCGTCGCCAAGACGAAGAATACGGACAATCTTTTCCAGCTGGGATACACGTCTTCGCCAGAGATGGGACAGGCTATTCTTGGTACCGAAGAGCACTTTGATCAAGCTGCCAAGGGAGGGACTATTGTTTCGGGCGGTAGGGCAGCTGCTAATTCACCGCCTTATATCAGCGATGTAAGTATCGTATCCTACTGCTGAGAATTTACTAACTTTGCATAGCCTCTCAGCGCAATCCAACAAAGAGCTGCAAAAGACGGAAGCTGGGTAAACTGGGACTTGTCCTCCTCCAACCCTGACGTGAACGGCGCAACTGATGTCTGTCTCGTCTTCATCAACGCCATGGCGACAGAAGGATGGGATCGCGATGGTCTCCACGACGACTTCAGCGACGCCCTGATCCTCAACGTTGCGTCGCAATGCGCCAACACGGTCGTTACAATCCACGCAGCCGGAATTCGTCTCGTTGATCAGTGGATCGAACATCCCAACATCACAGCAACAATCATCGCTCATCTCCCCGGCCAAGATAGTGGCGAGGCGCTCGTGAAGCTTCTTTACGGCGAGGCTGATTTCTCAGGAAAGTTGCCGTATACGTTGGCGAAGAACGAGAGTGACTATACTCCTTACAAGCCCTGTGGACTGGAGGCGGGGAGTAAGGATCCGCAGTGCGACTTTACTGAAGGCGTGTATCTTGACTACCGCTCTTTCGACGATCGGGATGTCACGCCGAGGTTTGAGTTTGGGTATGGGCTTAGCTACACTGAGTTCGAGTACTCTGACTTGGTAGTCAAGGTTGATGAGACAAGTGCTTCAGCTGCTGATGACGATCTGTGGAGTACCTTTGCCACCGTTCAAGCTACCGTCTCCAACATCGGAAGACGAGACGGTGAGGAGGTCGCTCAACTTTACGTTGCTATTCCAAACAGTCCGCCCAAGCAACTGCGAGGTTTTGAAAAAGTCAAGATCAGCAAGGGAGATTCCGTTGAGATTCCCTTTGAGCTTACAAGACGTGACTTCAGCGTTTGGGACGTAGTCAAGCAGGATTGGACTCTTCAATCAGGAAACTACACCATGTTCGTCGGCTCCAGCAGCCGCACCCTCCCCCTAACAGAGTCCTTCAACATAGAGGTTTAGAAAGCAAATCTATAAACTTTTAATTACAAAATCCTAAAGAGTGTACGAGTTACTGTGCTCCCTCGTTACCAACACTCAATCCCCCGCACTGCTCAAGTATCAAACCCGGAACTCCAAACCGCGGTAATAAAATCCTCGCCTTGGCAAGTTGTGTAGATAACCAAGCATTGTTCGTCTTGCTGAGCGCTACAGAGAGCGACCACATGAAACGGTAAACTTGACGCGGATCTTCCTCGAGGGCTTTTGTGGCGACGCTGAAGATGTAGGTTAGGGAGGGCTCAGGCTTGAAGGGGGTCTCGTTGTAGGTGTCTAGGCTGGAGCAGAGGATCTGCAGGGCGTGGAAGTCGAGGGCGGCGGCGTAAACGGTCCACATGAGGCGCTTCCCACCGGAGGAGGGTGTTTTCTTTGCCAAGAGGAGGATGTCGGCGAATTCCTGTAGTCGTCAGTAACTTTCTCCATCGGTCTATGGAGAGCTGTCATACATCACCAAAGTTTTCGACGTGTCGCCAGAGTTTCTTTAGATCATTGTAGCCACCGTGTGTTGTTGACCGTGCTAGCCTGAGGAGCTCAAGCTTGGATCCCTGACATAGATGATACAAGCGGAGAGGACGATAGTTCTCCATATCATCGAGGAGTTCTGATATAGGATATTGCTCACCCCACATCTTGGGAAGAGCTGATCGAACGCTAAGGAAGAGATGTTCATGTGAGATGTAGTCATGAGCGTCGCGTGATAGAAAATCAAGGCAGAACTGTCCACTGTTCATATTGCCTGTTGCCGAGTCTGCATCGAGGTATCTATATTTGTTAGTGAATAACACCGTTGTTATAGTCAGTGAACTTACAATGTGTACAGCAGCATCGCCTGCGCAACGCACGGTAACTTCTTCCCAGTCGCCTGTCCATCATCCCGCAAATACGGCCCCAAAAACAAACGGATTCCATCGAGATGCAGCAACGACGCCCCCGTAGTCTCCGAATCACAAGCCTCATATCTCAAAATCAGAAACCACATCGTAAACAGCGCATTGATATCACAGTCCTGCTCCGGCGTCTGACAAATACGATCCAACAGCGATGACAGATCTTTTAGCGCTTGGGTATAGTGCACCGCCGCCGCAGCTGCAAGGCGACTCGCCCTCTCCAACGAGGCACTCGCACTGACCATCTCCTGCGCAATAAGAAGTTCCTTCGCTCGTAGCTCCATGTTCGCGACTGCGATGAAACTCCTCATCACGCCGGGATACACGCTCGCGATGTTCGCATAGATGTACGAAAAGTTACTCCATTGCCAGAGCTTTCCATAACTCACCACCATAGTCGAGTAAGGGATGTACGCGAAAGCCGCTCTGTCCTGCTCACTCAGCTGCAGTGAATTTGCAAGCGGTATATGCGCCGCTGATAATTGCGTCCGTGGAAAATGAAAGTCATGACCGCTCGCCGGCGAAGCAGGACTTCCAGAGTCGAAACTCGCAGGCGATTCACTCGACGCAAGGAACCTCGGACTTCCGTACGCAGGGCTCTTGACTCTCTTCCCTCTCGCACTGAGTGCCTGACCTGGTTCGAGCCATTCGCACTTATTAGGACTGTTCTCACAGCGTTTACAGACAGGTCTTTGCTCATCACACTTGACTTTTCGAATACGGCATGTCAGACACCCTTGGGGAACATTTTGGTTAGCAGCGGTATCGGCAACAGTGGTGTTGTTCCGGGCGTACCGTTTTTGGAACGCGCTTTTCGGCGATCTGCGATGGGGGAGGGCATGGCGGGTGGAGATATGGCTCGGGAATACAGACGCGTTGGGGAGATAACATGGGATCGTGTATATCGTGTAACTGTGATGTAACGTGTAACTGCATCAGTTTATTTTTCTCTGTCAGAGCGTTACAGTCTAGGCTGCGGGGGGCATTGGAGAGAAATTTGGGCGATGGCATTGCATGGGGGGACGTTTCCAAGGGTGAGGGAAGTCGGGAGGAGATGCCGACGAATTGAGTTTGTGTTAGTACGAAAATAGCTAGTCTTGATTATTATCTCCAAGGTCTTTGCAACTGGCTTCATGGTATATTCAGATATATAACCGTATATCCGAGTTGCGTTGTATCCAAGACCAGATCAAGTAACTCAGACTGCATCCTTATCTTTCCCTGGAATAGAAATCGATATCATTTAGGATATGACCAGCTTATTGATTCATCCTCCCCGGGAAAATCTCTTCTTCCATCAGCTTCAATTGCGATAACACATTCCCGACTTCTCATTGGACCCTTCGGCTAATTTTTAGCGGCCGTAGGTCTTGGTTCCCCGTCGGAAAACCGCCACACAGACCCCCTGAAGCTCCCCTGTAAGCAGCGAAAAACTAACCGAAAATAGCCATATCGGTACACTTTCTATGTCGCGGAATTTCCTGATTCATGCAGCGAACGGGCGTCTTGAAATTCAGCTCGGATTGTGTCATGGCCCGCAGGAGCTAGGACGTATCTTCTTATAAGCTGGCCAAGCCCAGGGTAGTGTATTTCCTGGGGTAACTCTATTGTGGTCACGAACAGAGCAACATGTCTTCCAACGAGCAGCTCTACGAAAATATCTCCAAGTCTGTCGCTTGTCATGAGCAGGACTTGGCAGACATTTGCAAAAAGGTACACTACCTCGGTAGCTTCTGAAGAGCTTGGCTAATGTCCCAGATCCATGAAAACCCAGAGTTGAACTTCAAAGAGTTCAAAGCCCACGACAACATCTGCGATCTCATGCACCGCCTCGCCTACAACGTCAAGCGCTCCGCCTACGGCATCGAAACCTCCTTCGAAGCCGAATTCGGTCAGAACGGCAAACTCATCGTCTTCAACGCAGAATACGACGCCCTTCCCGGTCTAGGCCACGCCTGCGGCCACAACCTCATCGCAACAAGCTCCATCGCCGCCTTCATCGCCACCGCCGAAGCAATGCGCTCCCTCAACATCCCCGGCCGCGTTCGCCTCCTCGGCACACCAGCTGAAGAAGGCGGCGGTGGAAAGATGCACCTTATCAAAGCTGGCGCGTACGAGGGTGTGGATGCGTGCCTGATGGCTCATCCTACAGGGAGGTTGTCGCCGCACGGGGAGAAGAATATAGATGGTGTTTCGGCGCCGAGGTCGAGCGCGAGGAGGCAGATGAAGGTGGCGTTTACGGGACAGAATGCTCATGCGGGGAATACGCCGTGGCATGGGAAGAATGCGCTTGATGCGGTTGTCTCGTCGTATGTGAATATTTCGCTGCTGAGACAGCAGATTCAGCCTTCAGAGCGGATTCACGGCGTCATTCGCAGTGGAGGTGCCGAGCCTAATATCATTCCTGATTCGACGACTCTGGAGTATTATCTAAGAGCGGCGGGAGCTGATCAGATCAAGGAGCTTTCGGGGAGGGTTGAGGCATGTTTCAAGGCTGGAGCTATAGCTACGGGGTGCGAAGTCAAGTGCAGTTGTGAATCGTGAGTAATTCATTGAAGTTGGGGGGGTTGTTCTAACGAGAAGCAGAGATCAAGATTACATGGAACTTCGACCAAACATGGCCATGTCGAACGAGTTTACAAAACATATGCAGGCCTTTGGACGAGATTACATCGGAGACGCAAACCAACCACCAATGGGCGCATCAACAGACATGGGCAAGTCCAGCACCTCCCCAAACCTCAGCAACTCAACTAACATTCCCAGGCAACGTCACATACTGCGTCCCAGGCATTCATCCCATGTTCGCCATTGGAACAGAAGATCCTGTGGTGCAGCCCCATACGCCCAAGTTTGCAGAAGCAGCTGGAACGAGAGACGCGTTTGAACGAGCTTTGGATTGTGCAAAGGGATTGGCGGCTACGGCTTGTGAGATGCTGCTTCAGACTGAGTTGATGGATCAGGCGAGGGATGAGTTTAAGAGGGATGTTGAACCGATTGGTTATAGACTATAGATCACCTGAATCATAAGATGACGAAGCCTTGGTTATACTGTAGAAACTCATGAGATTCGTAATGCCTTGTAGATACCTTTATCCTTATTCTGCAGCTCTAATTGGTATGATAGAAAATAAAGATCTGATATTATACTAATTTATGCCTCTAAATCAATAATGATAGCGGCTTTAGATCCACGGGCGTTAGGCATTTCATGAGTTTCTACGGTACTGTTATGTCATCGTAATTCCGTGGTTATCAAAGGGCGATATCGCGTATAAATTCCCTCTTGAGTCATCATTGATACCGTCCATGTGATAAGACCGCATATGCATGTCTCTGACGACGAAGATAATGATCATCATTACCCACGCCGCGGAACCGTCAAGGCGAACCATCGGCGTACCTAAAATCTTCACCTCCCGCATTCCGGCCCTACCCCAATGAGTCCGGTCCGCCGCAACGACACTACCACTTAGCCGAGCCGACCAATCGGCAACGCCTAAGCCTCACCTTGCCGACTCGACCACTCAGCGTCAAGCGATATCCGAGCTGGAGAAACTAGCAGTACGGCTCTTTTAAACGGGTAGTGGTATGACTTCAACTTTTTCAGACGTGAATGGTATCTCCCTCCTTGATCGAAACGTCAGTGCTGAGATACAATCCCCAGACTTATCTAGAGTTTATGCGGGGGTGGAGACAAGTTGCGAGGGCGAGAGATAAAGACACTGCATCTAGAACCCCTTGGGATATCTACTTAAGTGGCTTCCAGTCCTCCCTTTCATCATCATCCATCAAACTCTTGTTCTTTACTCTCCTGTTTCAACACTTACAGGATTCACTTCAACATTATGGCTTCTGATAGAGGAGACAAGATTAACGTTCCTGCTCAGGATCCTGATGCTAAGATGGGCGAGACGTTCAGTCTTCAGGGGTCGATGCAGGTTGCGGAGGAGGGTGTTGATAACCAGTATAGAGGAAAGAAGGTTCTGAGAAGGATTGATCTCTGGTAAGTTGTCCTGAGAACCTGGAAATGATGAGTACTAACATTGGCGTCTAGTCTTATGCCTCTTCTCCTTGTTTCATACACACTGCAGTTTCTTGACAAGCAGTCGCTCAACTTTTCTTCTATCATGGGCATCATCGACGATTTGGTCAGTATACACGGTCTGAGGTACTCAGCAATAACTGACTTGAACAGGACCTCGTTGGATCAAGATACAGCTGGTGCAGCAGCGCCTTCTACTTCGGCTACCTCGCCTTCAGCTACCCAGCATCCTGGCTGATGGTCCGTCTGCCCCTCGGCAAGTACCTCGCTGGATCAAGGTAAATACTCTCCCACCATCCTCAGGCCCCTACTAACTCATCATAGTCTTGCTTGGGCTATCATCCTCTGCTGCCACGCCGCAGTCCAAACCTTCCCCGGTCTTCTCGTCGCTCGCTTCTTCCTCGGTGTAGCGGAGGCTTCCATCTCACCTGGCTTCTCCCTCATCACTGGAATGTGGTATAAGCGTGAGGAGCAGCCTCTCCGACACGGCATTTGGTTCGTGGGCAATGCCATTGCTACTTCGTTTGGAGGTCTTTTGGCTTATGGTATTGCCCATATTGGCGGTGCCCTTGAGGCTTGGAGAGTAAGTCTACACCCCTATATACTATTGAGGACAACAACTGACTATTGATTCTAGTGGCTCTTTATCATTTTCGGTCTCATCACCCTCGTCTGGGCCATCGTTCTTGTCATCTTCCTCCCCGACACTCCGGACAACGCACGTTTCCTCGATCAACAGCAGCGCATCGATGCAGTCGATCGTATTCGAAGCAACCAGACCGGTATGAAGAACAACAGCTTCAAGTGGGAGCAAGTCCGAGAGGTCGTCACGGATCCCAATGTCCTCCTGTTGATGGTCTACCAAATTACTTTCAGCATTCCCAACGGTGCACACACAACTGTAAGTAGTCCCCGTCCACAACTGCAGCAATAATCTGACACCTTGTAGTTCAGCAGTCTCGTCATGGCAGGCTTTGGTTTCAGCCGTTTCCAGGTCTACCTTCTCAACATGCCCATGGGCGCTATCCTTGCTTTCTTCGCCCTCGGCTCAACATACCTTTGCAGTCGTTTCAGCGGCTACAGAACCATTATTGGCGCGTGCCTCAGCTTGATCAGGTAAGCATCTCCGACCTCGTGTGACTTCACCATCTAACTGATACAGTTTGACTGGCTCGCTCCTTGTTCGCTACGGTCCCAACCAAGGAAGTAAACTCTTCGGCCTGTGGATCTTTGTCGCATTCGCTGCTGGTTTCCCTATCTCCCTGTCCTTGATCGCTTCCAACGTCGCCGGGTTTACCAAGAAGAGTGTTGCCTCCGCGATGATGTTTATGGCATACACGACGGGCAACATCATCGGCCCTTTTCTGTTCTTTCCCCGCGAGGCCCCCGAATACTCGGTAAGTCAACCAGTCACTGTGATCAAAGTGTCTATCTGGGACATTACTGACATCATGACTATAGAGCGGCTTCTTGGCGACTACTATCTGCTTCGGCATTTCTACCGTTACCATGATTGCGCTTCGATTCGTATTGATCGCTGAGAACAAAAGACGCGACAAGCTCCAGCAAACCAGCTCTGGTCTCCGGGATGAGACGGAGCATCTTGAGATCTCCGATGTCACTGACAGGAAGAACCTCAACTTCCGTTATGTTTACTAAACATGGCAAGGAGATGAGGGAGACAGTTCATCGTAGCCAGATAGTTATTACTTATAGTCCAGGCAAATTAAATTTATTCAACAGCCACAGCTTCACACCCTATCATTTTGAAGCATCATGAAAATAAGCACAGATCTTGTGATCGAAGCACTCGAGACGGCGGGTCAAGTAGTACAGCTTTCCCAACTTCCTCCAGGCCCAAGCTTCCAATAAGCTGGGAAGCTGATTTCGGAACTATTCTTCGGCCCCTATCCTCTAGAGACAGTCGTTCCGCTTGATACGTGGCAGCCCAAGGCTTGCTGCATACACCTTGTCGGTATTGAGCTCCCAATGCGGCTAATAGACTTCGGGAAGAACGTTCGGGGTAGTACAGACATCTTTATTTCTGACCGTGCTTCCCGAAACCTTCTGCCTGGTCTGAAAGAAGTGAGCTCCCGTCAGTTCCAGGTCGTTTTCGAGCTTCTAGGCCGCTGCACATATGACCAATCCTCGAGAACTGAGATTAGCGATTTCCATAGATATAAGACAAGGAACCTGCATCTACCATCCTAAAACAGTCCAATCTGTTGTCCATTATTTCAGTCACAGTCACTAAATCATTATGAGAATCCACATCTTCGCCATTCCTCTCCTTGCAGTCGCATCCGGCACTGCCTTTCTCATCACAGACGAAGGTGTCAGATGTCGCAGTGGTCCAACGACAAGCCATGCCATCCAGAGACAGTTCGCCAAAGGTACTGATGTAACCATCACTTGCCAGACAGAAGGCACCAACATTGAGGGCAACGCCCTTTGGGATAAGACGACGCTCGGATGTTATTTGTCCGATTACTATGTCGCTACAGGATCAAGCGATTACGTGATCTCAAAGTGTCGTTCGTGTAAGGCGCCCAAGTCGAATGCGGCAACTGTCAATCTCATCGCCAGCTTTGAGGGCTTCAGGCCCGATATTTGTGAGCAAAGTCTTCGAGGTAAATCTTCTTGGGCTGAGACTGATGGTTCCAGACAGCGACCCGACTGGCAATCCGACAGTTGGATATGGCCATTTATGTGATGCGCCGCAGTGCAGTGAAGTCAAGTATCCTATCCCGCTATCTGCCACAAATGGAAAGAAACTTCTAGCAGATGACATGAAGGTTCGTTCTCATCGCTAGCAGGAACGCTCTTCATCACTAACAAAGCCCGTTTCTGCAGGAGTTCGAAGTCTGTATCACAGCCATGTTGAATAGCAACGCGAGGCTCAACAGGAACCAATATGGCGCACTCATCAGTTGGGCATTCAACATGGGCTGCGGCAATGCTGAATCATCGACTCTTGTTGGACGCCTCAACAATGGGGAAGATCCCAATACTGTGATCTCACAGGAACTGCCTCAATGGGTATATGCCAGCGGTCAAAGGCTTCCAGGTCTAGTTCGCCGACGCAATGCAGAGATTGAGCTGGCGCAAAAGCCGACTCGTCGCAGAGCCCTGCCAAAGAGGTGTTAAACGGGTCATGGCTCTCGAGCATCCTTCAAGGGTTTCGCGTCGACCCTATCAGATTGGTATGAGGCATCGAGGAGATCTGATATGATAGAATGGCTGCAATGCATGTACTCAGGTCATAGCGGATCGTGTCTCGTATTATCATGAAATCTCTCCAGAACTAAACTTTGAACATGCATCATTCACCATTCCTTGCCCAATTGTAACCTGATAGCTCTCCGACTTGGTGGCACACCACGGCATCAACATCCTATGAGCCTCAATCGTAACAATCCCATACAACTCCCAGGCGTCATCCCCCGAACTCGACGGCGTAGCTGTACTCGGCGTACTAACAGACTCGGCCGATGCCTCACTCGGCCTTGGTCGAACATACCACTGCGTCCAGCTAATGACCCCCGCAGGTGCATCGACCCTCGAGACTATCCCATTCGGCACTCTCTGGAAGATGATTGGCCATTTTAAATCCCTCTGCACTCCAGGTCCAAGTCTGATTACCTCATAAGCCTGGTAGCAGCGTAAACTCTGGCCTGGGTCTGATGAGTCGAAGAATCGGTCATTCGCGACGAGTTCATAGTCTAGATCTGACTTTTCCCATGATCTCATGCCGGGATTGTGGCGTAAAACGGGCTCGTATGTCTGTATGTAGTCGAGGACTGCTTGGTGGGGGATGTGGCGGGGAATTGGGACGTTGACGAAGCAGTGGTGCTGCGAGCGCATGCTCGCTTATGTAGCCGCGAGCGGTCCAGATCTCGCGGCGAATAAGAACCCCGGTTGTCCGCCAATTGGCTGAGGCTGAAGCAAAGAGGTGACAGATGGTGTCTGAGGCTTAAGTGGCGCGTCTAGCGTAAAGGACATCAGCTGTATAATGTGGCGGCAGAGGGATCGATGGATATCCAGATGGAGATTGATAACAGATGAATGACGAAGTTATCACCAAGATTCAAGTTCGGAATCGGCCAAGGTCCCGAACACGAGCGGCACGACTCGAGCGGCACGACTCGACCACGGCACGTACGTTTAGATTGACAGGTCTGTGGGGACGACATGGGAATCTGACCAATCACTTAGAGACCAAGCATGGAAAGTTCCGTTGAGTCTATTTATAGATATCAAATTACCCACCGCTAGATTGAGTGAGTGAGAAATCCGGGAATCAATGCAACTCATCTATCATTTTCTTTCTTATCGCGGCATGATCTCGATGAGCTCATGTCAAAAATAGCCACTTGCAAAAAGAGGCCTATCAGTACATCGCACGGCATAGCTCAGCCAGCCCTCAACACAGTCTTGACCTTGGTCATGATTTCTCACCAGCTTGTTAGCTTAGGTAGGTAGCTAAGCGCGAAAGTTAAAGGCTATAAATAATTTAAATATAGTAGAAAAGAAAACTATAATTTATTTCTATTTAATATCAATTACAGCTTGTCTTCCAATCTCTTGTGGGTTACGTAATACCAAGCATAGTCCTACTCGTTGAAATTTCCCTTCACTAGTAGTTGAGGGAATTACAAGCAGACCGATGTAGACCTACAAATCGAATTAGCAAATATATATATAGACACGTAATCTTTTATCATTACATACCTTACTGCTTGGGGGATTTGCGAGGCTGGGATACTGGGGATTCCTGACTGATGAGAACCTAGATTTCAAAATTTAAACCGTGAGCCTGGAAAGCTTAATGGGATGAAAGTGCTTACCCGTGATTTCTCTCTTGTTCAACAGAAGCCCATGTGCGCTGGGCGATAAAAAGAACAGTGACGTTCCTCAAGGGTATTGAATCTGGAGCAGCAAATCCGACCGCCTGTTCTGTAGTTCCGTCCAGATGGGTCATGTTGTATAGCTGCTTTACCCTATAGCTTGCCGCTGTATTTATTGCAGCGTTTTCGTAATCGTCTTTTTGGAAGTCATTCTCATCAACACAAGCACCAACTTGACACGTGGCCAAATATCCTGTAAACCGCAAAGAGTCATCGCTGATTAAAGCCAGTTCAGCCTCCGATCCATCCGCTTGCAGCGCATATTCAAGCTCACTCTCCATAAACCAAAACCATTTGTTGCCGCTTATATGGGCCCAAGACCAACTTGGAGCGCCGTCCCATGTTTCAACTTCAGGGGGGTCATCATGCGGGTATGTTTCCTTCATCGACCAGAGGATTTGATGGGGGATCCCATAAGTAAATATGCCCTTCTTATAGTGAAACTCTGATCCAATTTCATTTTGGAACTCGTTTACTAGACCCTCAATAGCAAATAGTCGATCCTCCTTATTGCTCAATTTGCGTTGTGAGTAGACATGCAAGAGCTCTAGCCAACCACCGTGTCTGATGGCAGGGGTTTCGCATATTCTTTCATCTGTTTGTAGCTCTTGACACTGCCAGTACATACCAACAGGCATGAAATGTATCGATCGGCGAGCGAGCCAAGCTTCCTGCAACGTCCATCCCCGTTTTTGCAACGGTCCGTCAGATGGCCCAAGCCCGGATATCGCTTGCTGTATCCAGACAGACTTTGCTTCTTCTGGTTCATCGATGTTTGGAAGAATCGAGGCCTGGATTTTCGGGAAAGGAGGCATGTCCCTCTTCATGAAACAACCTTCGCCGGGATTGGAGGCCCCAGCAGCAGCGATGACGAGGTCTGCATTGCGATACACTTCAAACATACGGCTGGCCTCAGCAGTCCAGTCTTCCTTGTCGTCTTGGACAATACAAAGTGAATCTGCCCATAGGTAGCGTAGTCCAATTTCATAAGTGACCCGGATCGCATCCTTGAAAACTTGTGGAAGTCTCTCCATCTTGATCCCAGTTTGATAGTCAGAAAGTGTTGTTTTGGTCGTTTTTATGTGTTTATCTGTCTCCTGCCCCCAGCAGTAACTAAGAGCGCAGTAGTTTCCCCGCGCTCCGCTCGTATCGACCAAAGTCACCATATCTTCTTCAATACGACTGATATCAATCAATCGTGTCGGCAAGATGGTTTGCTTGTTTTCATCTGTCACTAGAGCATCACCTTTCTTGCAAGAATCATGATGATTGTGGCATGTTTCCAACCAAGATCTCATCATATCAAAATGTGGCTTGCCATAGTTGATTTCTAGTGGTGGAATGGTGGTAATGGGTAAATGTGTTTGATCAGAATCGATCTCGGCATTTTTGTCGCTCTCAGCTGTCGCAGGGATCAGAACCGTGCCATTTTTCGACCAGATGGAAAACTTGAAAGTGGGACCAGCTGCAGAAATAACATGAAAGCCGGTAACCACACGTTTTTCAGCTTGATTTCCGTGGCGCTGTTGGACTCTCACTGAATCGGGTGGATGTATCTCTATCAAGGATGGTGTCCATTGTATGGTATATCTAGCGATGGTCGAGGATATCATTTTGCAAATGTCGCAGCTGGGAGAAATGGGCCACAAACACCAGCCTTCCCGCAAGTCAGAGACTAGGGAGGTTGGTTTGAAAAGCCCGCCTCCTTTGAGCATCGTGGAGATGAGCTCACAACAGTCTTGGCAATAATTAGCCGAGGACGGAGGTTGCAGGGCGTCCATCATCGATTTCCTTAACGAAGTGATAAAAATGGATTAAGGTCGCGTCTACCTAATGGAGGCGGCAGGACGCAGGACAATGGACTGAGAGACTGGATGGGACTGATTATATAGCTGCATCGGACATAGACAAAACAGGAATGTCTTGCATTTTCACATGGAATATAAACCGTAAGCCTTCATTACCTTACCTGGATGTGTGCTTGATACCTTGTTGCTAATTGGTTCTATCACTAGAGCTACCGTGTTTGTCTGCAGCCGGAAAGAGCAGGAATATGAATTGGGTGGCCTCAATTTTCTGCTGCTAGCAAATAAAAGAGCCTGGTGGCTTTGAGTGGCAAAGGGTTTTCGTCAGCTGCACACGAACAACTCAAGATAACAACCCGCAAGGGGGTTGAAAGAGCATTGAGATATTGCATGACGGCCAATTGTAACCCGACTATAAGCGCTGAGGCCCAGTTCTGGAGGTGGCACTCCAGGCTGATCTTCAGTCGTTCCAGCTAATCAATATTCTTTGAGCAGAGAAGTTGGGCTCGTCGTCATACGAAGCCAAGCGGCATGCAGCATAACTCTCAGGTGAGGGTCTATCTCAACGAATTCCAACCCGAAATGGTCATGTTTCCTACAACATTCAAACCGCCCTTTACGCCAGAACATTCCCTGCTTTGTGGCATGCCGAGTGGACATGTACCGGGATTTCCCCGCGTTCCTCGTCACGACAAGGATCAGATCAGGAAGCTACTCACATCTGAGTTCTGCTCGGACGATCTAGATCGAATTTCAGACAAGCTTTGGTGGATGTCCAAACAAGATAGCACAAACATATGGCCACTCCATCGACAAATACTACAAGGAAGATCTATCGTGGTGACGGAGAACCCCAAGCTCCATCTCGTGTGGATCAACGATCGCGTCTTCATCAAGCCTCTGCCACGATTCATCGGTTCCCACGACTTCTGGAGAGATCATCTCTGCAGTAATAATACGAGCGACGATTTGCGTATTAGAAGAGCCGCCTTGGGTTATCTACGCACATACAACTATCTCATCCGGCACGAATCTGACTTTCGCATCGCCAAAGATCCTGCCCTTTGTCTTATACCAGAAAACATCACTTGGGAACAGTTCTGCAATTTCACTGCCGACTTTGTCAAGATTCTCGATAAGGATGTTTCTCAGCGATATGCCTATGGTCAAATCCGCCTGACTCGTCTGAACTTCTATGCTCCGGTTATTCTACACAAGTCCTATTTCCAGAGAGTCGACTTTCAATACGGACAGTACTTTGCACGGTTCTATGCACCAGTTTTATTCGCAATCGGAATCACGTCCGTTACCTTGAGTGGATTACAGGTAGTGACCTCACTTGAAACAGGTGGCGGTGCCAACTGGCGAAGGCTGGCCCTTGGTGTCAGCGTCTTGGCGATCTTGGTCTCTTTTGGGCTTCTTATCGGATTCGGGGTTCTACTGTCTTGGAAAATTGCTAAAGAGTGGAAATTCGCGATCAAAGAAAGGCGTCGTTTGATAAGGACGGAGCGAGTCGTGGTTTGATAGAAAAGTACAATATTCTGATGGAAGCACCATTTTTGGAATCATGATCTGATCTGTAGCATCACCATTCTTCTAGCCAACTTGTGACGTTGGTGGCGCAGAGTCGGTGAAGCTATGGTCGCAGCGAATTGCATTCCTGCCTATTTTCAACTCCCATGCATGACTGCAGGAGTTCTCATTCGCTGGGCCTCCCATCCACCCCCTAACTCATGCATACAAGGCATTCTGGGCGCCTGTTCCAGCTTTTCAGCCGCAGACGAAGTTCTGATCCGCCCTGCTAATATCTCTCTCCGATTCAAAGTTTCCCATCTTTTTCATGCAGTCTCATTCGAGCATGTACGTGTTTACCCGCAGCGCAGGCAGCATCAGCAATGGCAGCAAATAGCCACAAAAACTTCAGATTACGGGGCATTCCACTTGAGTACGAAACTAGAAGTGAACTCTGCAGCCTCATTCAGAAGACCCTCGCACTGGAGCCAAATGCTAGCCCTACTGTTTACTCGCTTGCGCTCTCTCCTACCGATCGGAACAGCAAGATAGCTACGCTCAGCTTTCCCACTATACCAGACTGCCTATCGGATCGCTCAAAGACTGAGTGGAATTTCGATCTATTGGAAGATGAAAACATCGATTTCGGCAGGTGTCTTGCTTTCGATACCCATTTCACCGGCTTCACACCTTTTCATCGTGCAAGCGCTGCAGACTGCCATATAGAGTAAGTGGAGGAAACCCTTGACGCGATTTCTATTGACACCCTGGCGAGTGTAATTGCAGTTTGTGGCCTTGGAGGACATGCACTGGGTTCATTTAAAGAAAAGAATGGCCGCTTCGTTTGGCTTCGGGATGCCCTCCCATCAGATATCCCCAATGCAAGGATCTTAACCTACGGATACAATAGTCAGCTCGCCGGAAGTGAGTCCTTCCAAAGCTTGACAGACTTGGGAAGGACATTGCAAGTCGACCTTGAGGACATTCGTGTATTCCGCCCCGACCCTCCAGTCCTGTTGTCAACTAACATTCCCAGGACCCAAATCAACCCCGTTCAATACTCTTCATCGGACATAGCCTGGGTGGGCTTGTCATCAAAGAGGTAAGTGTTCGTGAGAAACATTCACAAGCCCCGTCTTAATCTTGGTCTAGACCGTGCGAGTACTCAAAGAAGAGCCTCTTGAGCCCGACTTTTCGATCTTAAATGCCGTTTCCGGTTTTGCATTCTTTGGTGTTCCCCATCGAGGTCTAGCAGTTCAGTGTCTTGTTCCTCTGGTAAAGGACAATCCTAATCGAGCACTTCTCGAATCCCTCAACAAGAATTCGTCTCTCCTCGATCATCTGCAGATCGAGTTCGATAAAATATCGAAAGCGAGAAGCCTCTCTGTTGTATCTTTCTACGAAACAGAAAAGTCTGCAACCGCGATTTGGGTACGCTCGTCTCAGTTTTACACAATAGTTGGATCTTTTTAACGTCTCATCCAGGTAAACGGTAGATGGGAGATGTCTGGGCCAAGTGAAGTGCTGGTCGAAGTATTCTCGGCAACGTGCGGCTGCCAGAAGCAGCACCCCATCAACCGTAACCACTCTGAGATGGTGAAATACAGTGGTGTACATGATCAACTATACCGAAGAGTGCTCGTTGCCCTTCGTCCTATACTTGGTATCACACGAGGACGGCCGGGCATTGGAGGTATAGGAGAGGGGCCACAAGGTTTGAAGCCAGATTTTAATAGATAAATGTTCAACATACTTACCTTTCTTTCAGCATGTGTTCAAATTTCAAGTGACGAGCAAGGTATGATTCTCGATCGATTTCTATAACTAGCTGCTGACATGATGTAGAATGCCTGAAGTCGCTGTCCTTTCCTGAGCAAGAGCACAGAGGCTCTGAAATCTCTTATGCTAATGACACTTGCGATTGGCTTATAGAAGATCACAAATATCAGAAATGGATGAATTCATCTCGTGGACTCTTCTGGATCAAAGGCTGTCCAGGAACAGGTAAATCGGTCCTCATGAAATTTGCTGTTGATACGATGAACCGTAGAAAGTCCGGGGAGATCATCGCATCCTTTTTCATCCATGGACGGGGGATACCACTTCAAAGAACTCCATTGGGCATATTTCGAGCCTTACTCAATTCCCTACTGATGTCATTTCCAAAATACCTTGCCGAACTCACAGGAGTCTTCCAAGATAGACAGCAGCGATATGGGTCGTATGAACAGAAGAATGGTTGGCGATGGAATGAAAAGGAACTGGAGAAATTCCTATCCAGGCTTTTGATCGAAGGAACTAAAGAACAACCGGTGGTGATATTCGTCGACGCACTTGATGAGTGCGGGGAGGAAGATGCCAAGCGGCAACTGGTATCCCTCAAGGGTCTCATAGAGAAGGCCCAGGATGAGGAATCTTTGGTCAGGATCTGTTTTTCGTCCAGACATTTCCCCATACTTGGGCATGAGACAATGGCAAGGGTCTACGTGGAAGAGAAGAACGACCAAGACATCAGACTTGTTATTGAGGGCCGACTCAAGGAGCTTCAGCCTGTCGAAAAGCGCCGAGAGATCGAGAAAGAGATTATGCTGAAGGCCCATGGAGGCTTTCAATGGGCAATGCTCATCACGAATATGGTACTTGATGAAGACGCAACTGGCGCTAGAACCAAGGATCTACTCAACATGATTTCGACTATCCCACCAGATCTCGACGACTTATACGACTTCATATTGAGGGGGGCGACCAAGGATAAGCACAAGCAGATGGCAAAACTGTTTCAGTGGGTTGCCTACGCCGAACGACCCTTATCAGCCCAAGAACTTCGAGAGGCACTCGCTACTGATAATGACATGAACTATACAACAGTCTCGGAGCTCAGAGCTCTTGGTAACTGGTCGGATTGCGTGTCCCAATTCGAGATGCGTGTCCGGTATATCTCTAGGGGCCTTGTTGAGTTTCAGGATCGTGACGTCTATGAGCAATACGAGCCAGGAGGTGAAGAGTGGAGCCGGGAGGCCCAGTTCATACATCAGTCGGCTGCAGATTTTGTTGCTCAGAGGTTTCTCACCAATATTGATGGAGGGTCGCTATCTATGTCCCCAGCTGGGGCAGGCCATTATGAGATCTCGAGATCGTTTCTCAGATATTTGACCTTGGAAGAAATCCTCAACGGTAACGATCTATCCCGAGAGAAGCTGTCAGCGACCTTCCCACTGATGCCGTACGGAGTGACATTTCTTCTAGACCATATTGGGGGTGTTGAGGAGGAGGGCATTTGCCAAGCCGATTTAGTGGCACTCATCAAATGGAATCAACCAGCACGCCTCAAGATGCTCGCAAGAATATGGAGAATAATGGACCCTGAAGGTACTCATGCACCAAGGGGTTGGCCGTTTCCAGGTGCTTCGGTTCTTCACCTCGTGATAGCGTTTGGTTCTGCTAGTCTTTTGGATACTTTACTCCAGAAGGAAAGCTCAGACTTGGAGGCTAAGGATCTTGAAGGAAATACGCCTCTCCAACTTGCTCTACAAGAAGACCGTCAAGAACTGGCCCTCATGATACTACGTCGATCAAGGAAGTGGCAGACTGAGGATGACACTGTTCCCGCAGCAGATAGACCAAGTGGACCTGGAGCACCAAGCATACACCTTGGTCACATAAATACCATCAATTATGATGGAGATACACCACTGAGCTTAGCCGTGTCCATCAAAGCAGACAAGGTTATCCAAAGCTTGATCGAAGCAGGAGCTGACATCAAACACGAGAAGTCGCTAGTGTTTTATGCCATAAATCAAAGGAACAGAGCACTTGTAGCTCAACTCATCAAAGAGGGCTCCGAACTTGAGGGGGCTGTCTTCTTTGCAACACAATGTTTAGTGCAGGCGAATGATGATGACCAGAGCTTACTCGAACTTTTGAAAGATCTACTTGAAGCAGGTGGGAACACAAGGCGATTTACTGGTGTCGAGATTGACGGTTTCAGCGAGATCGATGATGATGGGGAAGAGGAAGGAGATGAAGAGGCGATCTTTGCTGCTGTACGCGGAGGTAAAATGGCGTTGGTCAGCCTCTTACTGTCACATGGTTCTTCGGCAATCTTGAGAAACCAGCGCAATTTGGTTCCAATACTGCTAGCTGTTGAGAACCGCCACGCCGATATCGCGACAGTCTTGTTTAGGGACTCACCCGAGACAATTTTCTCAAATAACGTCGACGGTATGACAGCCATTGATTATGTTATATCAACTGCTCAGGTTGACCTTGCGCTTTTGTTTGTGGAAGAGGGCGGGGGGTTTTTGACTTTACAGGAATTGTTCTACGGAGCTGTCGGGTGGAATGCGTTTCTATTTGTGGACACTTTGCTTCAAAGGGACGCAGACATCATAGATATAGCCAACCAGAAGTGGGGAGACAGGGACACACCATTCCTCGAAGCAGTACGCAGAGGGTATGACGATATGGTAGATCTCCTCCTCCGCACAGGCAAGATTGATATCTCTATCAGAGCAAAAGATGGCTGCACCCCATTTTTGGTCGCCGTTCAGAATGGGTACCGAAGGATCGTTGAGCTGCTGCTTGACATAGGAAAGATTGGTGTCAATCAAGAGGATTTTGAAGAAACAGCACTCTCTGCAAAGTCTATCATAGATAAGTACCAAGATACGGTCAATCTTGTTCCTAGATCTAGGATTATAATAGACTAAGTTCTGTCTGCTGATTTAAGCTCTTAGCTAAAAGTCTTTAATTACTTATTAAGCTAGCTTTATTTAATTATAATATAATTATAAAGATAGTTATTA
>JABFFB010000350.1:0-60694 GCA_013623555.1 Fusarium nisikadoi
GAGATTTTTAAATTACTTACTTATTTAAATTACTTATTTATTAATTATATTATATAATTATATTTCTTATATTTAATATTTCCTTATTATTAATTATTTAACTTATATATATACTCCTTTTAAGTCCTTTAAATTAAACCAGTAATAAGCAATAACTTTCAGCCCTTAGTTTGTCCTAACCAACATATCAATCATCCACTTTATATATTATACCAACTCTCCTCGAAGCTTCTACTGAGGCTTCTCAAACGAGTATCGCGGGGATGACAGGACAGAGGATGCCGCAGACTTGCTGCTGGGTGCGCCAGCAGGTGGTGGCTGGGGGTAGTATGCAGCTACAGCCGCGTTGACCGACTCATGGTGCTCTTTGGCATGGCGGACAATTGAGGACCAGACTCGTCGGGCGTTGATCTTTGTGGATTCCATTGTTTTCGGAATGTGTATTGTTTTCCGAGGGATAGTGTGGAGTTGTGTAAAGTAGTGGTTTTATAGGGGTGCAGTATGCAAGACGTAGTTGTAGTGTGGAGATAGTGTAGAGATGTTGTGATTGATCTTGTTGATCTTGTTTGAAGTGTTGTTATGAGTTGAAGATGTTCTTGAATTGATGTTTGTTCAATGAGTTGCTTGATGATGAAAAGAAATAATCTGCCAGGAAATGACATGCTCTTATAACTTATTCGACATGCTCTCCCTCTTACCTAACATATGACTCTATAGAATTCTCTCGAATTGTCTCCATGTAAAATTCAATTCCTGTTTGACATGTCCCCGTTCAATCATTCCATTTCGGGCTTGGACAAACGAGCGACGCAATTTTCCCAGCTTATGATTGGACACGGGCCCGATGTCAATTTGGTTGCTGCCCCCTGTGGCATGCGCTATTGTCAAAATCTTTAGGTCATTTGTCATTTTTGCTTAGATGTCAACTTGACAATTGCGCCCTTCATTGAGTAGTGACCATTCTGAGTCATACGAGCTTGTCATCCACTACGCCCTATAACAATTTTCAGCAATTAACTTGTCATTCTCGTATTGGTCATCCGACATTCGAAATCTTTTTTTTTTCTGACAGCAGCTAATGCTTTTTTTCTTACCACAATGAATCACGCGATGGATGCTTAACCCTTTTTTTCCTTTGCGACGTCAACGTATCGGGCTTTGTCACCGCCTCATGATTAGGTCATTCTATCTCGACAAAGTCAATGCTCCAACCACGTTTTCCCTTGCAGAATATCTCTACGCAAAAACTTCGAGATTGCTCTTCTCTCATACTTTGCTGCCCGTCACCCCTGTTCTCCTCCGCATCCACCATTCGTGTCTTGATAACAGTCCACCCCGATCTTGATCCCTCGTTGTTATACTCTGTATCCAGATACGCTATTAGCCTCTGCACGCGCTCTATGTCCCATATGCCCTCTCTCGTGTCGGGCCTCGATGCAACCCACTCCTTAATCCAATTTGCTATCACAGCATCGGACATATGGTAGGCGTTGAGCATCGCAGGAAGCATTCCGTATCCATAATTGTTCACTATGACAGACAAGTCATACGGTAGGCCAGCTGCAAGGCGACAGATCTTGCGTAATATGGCTGAGCGTTCAGAGGGAGAAAGTTTGGGGCCTGATTCTGGCGAGTACATCAAGTCAAGTCGAAGCGTAGATACGAGGTAGTGTGTAAAACTCGTAGCCGGCCTGACTGGTTCCGGGGCAGAAAGAAGCGTCAGTGGCTTCATATTGATGTCTGCCTCCTGCCCCTCGCCGTCGAAGTCAGGAATGTCCTCCGGCAACAGGCTAGCTCGCCACTGTTCTAGCTCAAGTCTAAGGTTGTCAACACGCTGATCCCACTCAGCGCCTGGTCGAAGATTGGACCTCCATTTCTCTTCCAACTCATTCACTCTGGGCATGATGTAGAGCAGCCTATCGTATGGCAGGTTCGAGCCAGCGAGATGCTGGACTAGAGTCCGTGATGCCTCGGATGATACAACTTGTCCCTGAATCGAATGTGTACCCTCGTAGATCTCCAATAGGGCTGCTATTCTTGAGAAAGCAGAAACCAGGGATTCTCCGATACTTGTCTCCCTCACAAGGCTCAAATGGGTCGACAGGAACTCGACCGCTGCGCGACCATGTACACACCATAGCCTCATCTGTGCTCGTCTTAGTTCAAAGTGTGCCAGTAACAAGACTGTACTAAGCCAAGACACAATCTTCTCTCGTCTTCCAGGGCCATGTTCGTTTCCTGGTGTCGGCATGTCTGTGTTCATATCTTCTATCGGGATGTTCCCAACGTCTCCAAGAGCTATGACAAAGTGTTCTAGTGCGTGTATCGCTGCTTGACTCCGCAGCTGCTGTCCCATGTTGGACTTGCAGACTTTGAGAGCTGACAAGCCTAAAGCAGCATGGTAAAATGAGGCACTGAGAAATCCGGCATCCATAACATCGTTTAGATACAACAGTGTGAGGACGCCGTATGGCGATGCATCCCGAAGGTGATGGTAGTAGAGCATATCCTCGGGAAACTTCATGCTCTCAAGAAGTCCTTGAGGGATGATCGGAGCAGTGTGGAGTTCATTGAAGAATTGACTACTTCTCGGGGTTGGAATCTGTGTCCTTGGAACTAGCTGGGGAGGTGAGACGCTCAACGGGCCGAAGAATGGGAATGATGTTTGGGGACTTTGGTCTGATGTAGCAACTGGTGACACGGTGTATGGTAATCCACCACGAATATTTCCAGCTGGGGCCGGCGCGTCAACATCTGTATCGGGTATGAATCCAGAGTCCCAAACCGCAGGTGTATCAGAAGATGAAAGTGCGGCAGTTACATCGGAGCTGGTATTTGTCTGGCCAGCATCGTAGATGGGCTGAGCCGCAATAGTATCATTCTCCAACTCTGGTGCTGGAGTTGCATATGAAGAATAGTACTCATGTGCCGGGCTCTGTACTTCTTCGGCTTGTGTCACATCGCCAACACTACCTCGCCTGTCGGAAGAATCGCCTATCGCCTGGCCTGACCGTGTCCGGCGCGGAGAGTCCTGTCTGAATAGCTTGTTCTGATCTTTGAAGATAATCTGGTTTGCATAACCACCACATGGCATGCATAACCGTATGCACTGTGGATACGACGAATCAGTAACTCAGCCCTATGCAGATGACATACGAGTCATTGACATTGACCTACGTTATTGCATTCTGGCTTTGTCTCGTCACATTTCAGCCGCCGAGCTCGGCACGTGACGCAGCCATTGCGGTTGCGAGTCTTGACGTTTCTCCGTCGTATAACACGACCAGACATTGCTCTATCCATCAACACTTGATAGGGAATTTGTGAACGGAATTGGCGGAAACGAACGAGCTGTGTCAATGTGTTGCGACGTTTCTTCCTACCAAACAAACTGATTGAAGAGCCTAAGAGGTTGGTAATGACGAGGGCTCGTATAGGACTACCGCATTCGGTCAGTTCGAACGAGCGGGGAAGATACGCAAGTTCATTGGCGCTCTACACCCGATTAGGTAAAGACCCATCGACTTATGCATATTGCAAACTGCCGACACAATTCTCTTCTTTGCTGTGTGATATCTTGCGATGAGCCGCAGACTAAGGGTTGCACCACCGCATGATTACTACAAAGACTCATCAGTATTGATTCAATATCAGGGTCATCACGGTCAAGATGTAGAAAGTGGCTTGACCATTCATGAGGTGCATAGCCAATCATATCATATCTGCCCTCTAGACTTCGTCACTTGATGCCCTGACATTGTAGCCAGGTGAAGAATTGACCAGACACAAGATCGGTCCAGTAAATGCACATGAGGAATGGATCCCGTGGAAGCTCACCTTAGCGTTCTTGAGCTCAATATCCAGATGAACCCTCTGTGCGTATTACCATGTTTACGCCCCTCATGAGCATTTTGAGTCGACGAATTGTCGATTGAAGTACAAGAAAAGCGGCAGAACCAAGACACTGCCGAAAGTCTCAATACGAACAGCATTTCTACTGGCCTGAATTGATTGAGCAAACCCGAGGTCAGCCAACAACAAATATTGACGGCGAAATGCATGATCCCCACAATGGCTTGTCGCTTGTAGGGTCCCCAAGAGGGAATGTTGAACGAGCTTCTAGCCAAGAGAGGGATTGTTTAAGTCGGAGAATATCCTACCATTTCGAGTACTGCCTACCTCATTCCTGTTCGTGTGACACTACGAAGTCCTCCAATATACTATCTGTGGTGATAGTGATTGCATTTGTAATCCCCATTCGCCAAACGCTGTACACAATCTTACACCCAGGACAACAGTAAATTCATATCGTCATGGAGGTCTCAAAAGCGATATCGGATCCCGACCCAGGATCTTTGATGCCCGAGAAGAAGGCATCATCCGGGTCACAACAAACAACAAGGGTCATCGTCACATTTGACAGCAATGATCCAGAGAACCCCAACAACTGGTCCAAGGTATGCGGTTCACGTATCAACAAAGGACTCCAAGTACTGACAGCTGTTAGGCCAAGAAGAGATTTGTGGTGTTTACTCTCACTTTGACCTTGTTCAACAGCACGCTCTCTTCTTCCCTCCCAGCCAATGCCATGTCACCGATGGCTGCTGAGTTCGGTATTGACGACAGACGAGGGAACCCCCAGTTGGCACTGCCCATATCTCTTTTCCTCGTAGGATACGTCTTCGGACCTCTCCTCTTCGGACCGCTTTCAGAGCTTCAAGGCCGCAAATACGTTCTCCAAGCGGCCTTCGTCGTATACATCCTGTTCACTCTTGCCTGCGCTCTAGCACCAAACTGGCCGTCAATGCTGGTCTTCCGGCTCATGTCAGGCATTGTAGGTAGCTCACCGAGTACACTTGGCGGCGGTATCATCGCAGACATACACAGCGACTTGACTCAACGAGGCAGGGCGCTCACATACTACTACACAGCGAGTATCTGCGCGCCATTGATAGCTCCAACAATAGCTGCCTACTTAGCCCCGATCTCTTGGCGATGGGCTTATTGGTTCAGTCTCATATTCGCAGGTGTGACCACCATTCCGTTGGCATTCTTACCAGAGACATTTGGCCCTACCATCCTTGCCCGGCGCGCGAAAAAGATTAGGCGATCTGCAGTAAAGACTGGTCAGGGCAATGTTGAGACGTATGCTGCCATCGAGCTCGAAGCCAAAGGCTGGCGCAACCTTTTGAGTGTCGTATTAATTCGTCCTCTACATATGCTCTTCACCGAGCTGATCGTCGCTGCAACAGCAACGTACATCGCGTTAGCTTACAGCGTCTACTACATGTTCTTTCAAACATACCCTATCGTCTTCAAGGACATCTACGGGATGTCAAACAAGAAAAGCAGCTTCATGTATTTGCCCATTGCAGGAGGAATCTGCCTTGGGCTGGTGATATTCTTTCTATGGGATGCCTATTACAGACGTTGCAAAAAGGCCGGTCGAGCCTGGGCACAGAAGAATGAGTACAGCAGGTTACCTCTTGCATGCATGGGCGGGCCTCTTCTGGCAATCTCACTCTTCTGGGCTGGCTGGACCGCACGGTCCGATATCTCGTGGGTGTCACCCATGACAGCAGGAATTCCATTCGGAGCTGCTCAGCTTCTCATCAGTATCGCTCTAACGACTTACCTGGGCGATTGCTACGGGGTGTACTCAGCATCGGCCATGGCGGCGGGAACGTGTCTGCGAAATCTTGCGGGTGCGGGACTATGTATCGCTGCGGCGCCGATGTATACTAAACTTGGTGTTGGATGGGCTTCAACGCTTCTTGGGGTTGTGAGCGTCTTTATGTGTGCTATTCCGTTCGTCTTCATCCGGTACGGGAATACTATTCGGCAGCGAAGTAAGTTCTACCAGATGCTAAAATCAGAGATGGAATTGTCACATAGTGAAGGAGAGAGTGAGTGAGTAAGGTGAATCTCAAGAGGGACACGCCATAGATAGAATGATAGATTGAAGTTTTGACTTAGATACGACTACTTTGCATAGACGGCATCAGCCTTACTCCTATAGAAGACAAATGACCGATGTGTATATACCTTCAACAACTCTAGCCAACAACTGCATGTAAACTCTTCACCAGAGTGTCTTATCACAAACATAGGCGATCAAACAGATGGCAACTCATGTCGTCGCAAAATAGACAAGTCCCCTCGCGATGCTTAGTTGGAGACTTTGTCAAACACACCCTCAAGCCAGCCCAATGTCTCCTGGGCAAGCTGATTCTCCGCCCCAATTGCACAGTGAGCCCCGGATCCCAGCTCCGTCTTGAACAAAAAGTAGTGCGCCTGCTTTCCAAGAGCCCTCGCCATTTCCTCTGGCTGTTCCGGAGCCATCGAGTCATCTTGTCCCGAAGCAACAAATACGGGACAGTTGATCTTAGAGAGGGTCTGCTTATCAAGAACGAACTCTCCCACCATTGTCAACCACTTGAAGGGGCTCTTGGTGTTCCATGCCCACGTCCCTTGGTTGATCAGCCAGCTGAGAGCGGTAGGGAGTTTGGGGTTCTTAAGAAGACTGTAGATCTCATCATCAAAAGCAGTGCTGTTACCTGAAAGGAAAAGCTTGGTCAAAGTAGAAGGGAGTTGCTCAAGGATAGCGCGTTGAAGGTCAAGCAATCCGTCGATCGCAAGAACAGCTGCCAATCTATGTTCATGTGTTGCAGCCAACGGCGCAAGGAGTCCACCAAAAGACACACCAATGAGAGCAACTCGGTCAGGGTCAACATCATGTCGACTGCGAACATAATCGACAACGGGGGTAACAGCCTCCCACCACTGAGGGATGAAGCCGAGATTCTGCTGCCGACGCACCGTCGGTTGTCCTGGGCCTTCGTATGTAATGCAGTTCCAGCCGCGCTGAATGATCTCGCGACAGTTGCTATGGTAGAGAGCTTCTTGAGATCCATCATACCCGGTTCCAACGATTATGGTTGGGATCTTCTTGCCGTAGTCACGGCGCTTCCCAGCGGGGAGTTGAGAGTCTCCTGGGAAGAAGTACGCTGGAACAGTGAAATTGGTTGCCCTCAACTCCACAAAGGTTGGGGGCTTGGGGAGAAGGTTTACTGCCTTTGTGAAACTTGCGTTCTGCTTCTGCCAGAGGGTATCAATACGAGGATCAGACTGGTTACCGTGCAGGAAGAAGTCGGCGCCTCGATAGTAAGATGATGATCGGAAGTAGGCTGAGCGAGCAGAGACCCAGTCCTTCTTCTTCTCAGCAGCAGCAGCCTGCTCACGGATCTTGTCTGCAAGAAACTTGAATTCGTGATACCAACTCTCAGAGTTACCTGGCTCGATCACAGCTGCTGCTCGGAGGACTTCCCCCGTGGCGCTACCACCTTCGTTGGCTAGGGAAAGATATTCGCTGAGGATGAATGAGAACTCGGTGTCGTTGCTGAGTTGGAACATGGACGTGGTGGTGTTGGAAATGGTGACATTTGGCGGATATGGTTCGGTCTCATGAGAGTTGGTGACCTATTTGTCTGTCAGCATACGTTAATCAGAGGTTATGTCCGTAGGCATACCGCTGCAAGGAGAGCGCCACATGCTATGATGCAAGGGAAAGAGAGCATCCTGAATGAGATGACAGCAGTGTTAGATGCGAGCGTTATTGAATGATATGAGTTGGTTTCTTTGTTATTGAAAGAAAGACTGGTTCTCCCGCATCATGGCTTCTTAAATGCCGTTCATCTCGGCGGCCTCTTCCTGCAGAACGACGTCGCGATGGCAGAGGTGCTCGAAAGGATTACCTGTTTAAGCCTTCATTTCCATGAATCTCTGTTCTGAATACTTCCCAAACGATGTGATTATCATGGGCTGAGATTGATCTCGAATGAGATACTGTATTCGGATAAGCGAGTGGGCGATGTTCATGAGCCGTGCTTACATGTTGGACCAACTGCGTCATGGCTCATGCTGATATGCTAGGAACATCCTGACATAGTGCCGATATAACCGAGTAGGAAGAACGATGGATTCATGACTGGAGTTTCGGGTTCGGATTTAATTAATAATTTGTCATATCTATCCCAGCTGGTTGCAGTTTGCTGTGACGCTGGTGTAGGTTTTACTGGTCAGTGCGCGTGGCTTGGGCATTTCGGCAGTTTGACAGACAAAATGCAAACTTGAGTATGCTGTCTTTGTGCCAATTGTCAACGTAATTGTCAACGCGGAAGAACAAAAAGAGAAACATGGCTAAAAAGACAAGTTCTTGTCGGTGGAGAGGCTCGAACTCTCGACCTTTGGATTGCTCTGATCTGTGACCAAATCACGCTTCGTGCTATGAGACCAACGCTCTAACCAACTGAGCCACACCGACAGTGCTTTGAGTGGGTTGTGATGCCCACTCAGTTCGTTGGCGGAGAGCGAAAGAATTGCTGTACAAGAATTGAGCTTTTGGGGGCAGAGCTGATCGATCATGGACAGCACTGGATAGATAGATGGTAGGGACAGACAGTATCGGACTGTTGTGTCAAGACGCGCGCCTATAGACAGGTATTACCCCGGTATGCTAAGCGTAAGAGGCTGCGCCATTCAGGCTGCTTGCGCAAAGGCCAGCCTGGGACTCAATCAACGACAAGTACTTTCTCAATCTCAAAAATTAAGACCCGATCCCTCCCGTAAACTCGTCATTACTTTGGGGTCTACTGACAAGTTTAACCATGACCTTGAACCCCGTCACAAAGTTCCCCATTCATCTGGTTCTTCAACGCTAGAGCAGACCCACGGGCAACTAGCGAGAAGAGCAAAAAGAGAACATGCGGTTTATGTGGATCGAACACATGACCTTCAGATATCGAATGATAGTGATTGAAGTTGGACTTCAGTCTGACGCTCTCCCAACTGAGCTAAACCCGCTTGTTGATTTGCCAGATCTGACTGGCAACATAGACGACTCCGAGCATCGAACCACGGACACTTGAGCTTAGGAGGATGCACTGACTCTGTCAGGTCTGCTGGATCGAGTCCTTGATTGATCACCAAGAGACTTGCAATGACAATTGAGTAGTATAGCCAACCAGAACTTGCTGGGTTGTTGGCGCGATCGGTTGATGTTGGTTTGTCCTGCCGCCACCCAGTGTGGCGAAACCGTTTGAGTCCAAGCTCAAGGGTAAGCTTTGATGAATGCTGAGAAAGTCAGTTGGCACATCTTCCCTGGGACAAGACGCCCACTCTGTAGTAGGTCTGGCCCAATGCTGGTACATTAAATGTTTGCTGTTAGTTAATTCTCAATATATAGTATTATGGAAATCAGCAAGTTTTGTTGGCGAAGTAATTGGGTCATGTAGCGGGTGTTAGGTAACTATGGGGTCAGCATTCACCTGTATCGGGACATCAGCCCATGCTAACACGTCTAGCAAACTGCATTGGCTTACTGTTATTCCATTAACAAGGAGTTGTCTAACCTTCTGTAATTGATAGTAAAAAAGGCAGCATTACTCCGCACTCAAAGCAACAATACCGCAAGATGTCATGGGTAAAGAGTCAAGACAACAGACTGCGAATCACTATCATGCCGTCGATATAGGCCAAAAGACATGCCCTGTCTTGTACATACGACCAAAGGTAGTGGAAAATACGGGATCCCGTCCGCTCTCCCATAGTCAAGCCACTAACCGGCGGATTAGTAGTTGGGTCGGTGACGACCAGCGAATCCCCGCTGTTGTATGTTTTTGCCGGTTATGTCTCTGATCTGTCTGTCTTTCTTTTTGGTTGCCGATAACTACACGGCTTCATCAGGTCAGACAAATCTGTCAATCGCTGCCTGATTTTCTGTCGCGCTGATGCTATAGCCGAAAGCAGCCCACAGTCACTGGGCAAGTGGTGTAAAGTTGACGGGAAACACATGACCAACACCAGTCTACACGGGGCGGGCAATAAAACAGACAGACATACAATGAGTGAATGCAGTGCGATGATTCGGTGACGAAAGAAGACCAGCGCATGATGGAAGGAGGTAACAAGAATTGAAGCGCCGAGAAATGGTGCTTGCGAAAGAGTTCGCTACTTGGGACGTTTATTGTTGGGCTCTAGGCGCTGGCTCTGTCGCCTCTAGCGACCTTGCGGGATCCTGTGTTGGCAGGAGAAGGAAATGTACCTTTTGCGTTGATGGGTCTTGGGGGTCGCCGTAGTATGCGCTTGGTCGCAAAATGCAAGGGTCATCATCAGGTGGTCCAGAGTTTTATCGCATTGATAAGCTGCTTATCGGAAGTACCAATTTGTGGCTGGTCAATTTGGGAGTGATCTGAAGGCCCCGCTATTGTTAGAGGACACGCAGTGTCGCTCAGAACGCGAGCACCGAATCGCGTCGCGTTATATCACGTCAAGTTCTCTTCGGCATCTGGCACGCGTGACTGAACACAGACACTCGTTGTCACTGTGTGATTGATTACGCACTTCTCTTGTAAAACTCGTCAACCGTCACTATTTGGTCTCTCTGTCGCTTTTAGTGCCGTCCGAGGTGGTGCAGATAATGCTCATGACACCAAAGCATGCACAGCCCGCGGCGCGCTCACCTGTCAGACTCTCAAGTCCTTTATTTGCAAGGGACTTTATCTTTCGTGTTGATGCCAACTTTCATGTTACTACTCACAAGTTAATGCCGCTCTTTGCTTCTGGAAGCCTGGTTCGTTGTCTCATCCCATTGTGATTGTCCTCATGCCGATCATTTTCAGCTGCCTATATAAAGATTAAAGCCTGATCTCCCGCAAACTCAAAAGTGGCCGTCAATGGCGTCGCAAGTAGTCTGACCTTCAGGTCCATGAGCCAAGACATCATGATGGATTGTCGTTATCGTGAAACACAATCGGAGCCTCTTGTCCAACATCTCATCTGCCGTGTCTCACAGACTCTGCACTGGAAACCGAAAATGACAGCCGTGTTTCTGTATGGACACTATTTCGTCAACTTGGCGATGGGTTCAGTTACACGTCACAACGTATGATGTCCCTTTCTGGAGTTCGAGGACGGTCACCCGAGGAAGATGGCTTTCTCAGTATAAAGCCACTTCCATCTTTCGAACCTGTCTTGGCCCAAACCCATCACTATACAATCTCAGACTCTACCTCAAACCTTCACTAACCACCGAAATGCCCGGCGACAGACTCAGCAACGGCGAATGGCTCCTTGCCGGTAACAGCCTGTGGAGCGAGGATGGTTCCGTAGAATGTCGTATGCAAGACGACGGCAAGCTTGCTGTCTATCATGGAGATTACTGTGCCTGGCAGAGCACCGAACAGCAGGATTGGAACACTCAAGGCGTCAAGATGCAAGAAGACGGCAATCTCGTCATTTAGTAAGCGCTCCCCCCTACGTAAACGAGCCATGACTTACCAGCACTCTCAGCGACAACTCTGGTACTGGACATGCCACTTGGCATACAAATACCTCTGCGGGCAAGGGAAATGACTCAACGTATCTTATTGTTCAGGATGATGGTAACCTTGTGCTCTACAATGAGGGCGGAGTTCCCATCTGGGCGGCAGCTAGCAACAAATAGATGCAACATGAGGCAAACAAACAGAGGCTTTTGCAGCCGGGCTGTAGGCTGCAACGAGCTGTCTCCCTTCAGAACTTGATAGTAATTCACATGCGGAACTCGCGTGGACAATGCATTGCAACCCGAACTATGTGAGACCGCCCGGCACTTACATCTAGCCCAATTTAGCCCAGAAGCTTGCTTATCAGTGGGACGGTCCAGTCTAGCATGTGCTACAGGACAGTAGCGTTACACTTTGAGTCCCCGAAACGTGATTGTTATGTATATGTTACAGAACGAGAGCTGGACTTGGCCTAGATAAACCACGGGACCGGAGCATCGCACTCCACAAACTGTAACCAATCGACACGCCGACCAGCTTTTCCGACGTTCCAAAGATCCTGTTGTTTCCAGATACTCTCAATAACACCTCGCAGAACCCTAATGTTTCCAATACGTCTCACACTGTCCATTCTGTCCAGCGTATGAAGGACGCTGACGCGGTCATGCTCATCAACTTCACATGCGACGATAAACACTGGCCAGGGACTGGTAACAACGCCTATATTCTTCAAGAGTCCCAGGGCTTGTTGTACATAGGCCGGTCGCGTGAAATCGTCCTCCGCGATGGGATATACGCGTTGGAGATAGAGCAGTGTTGCAAGGCGATATAACTCAGCGATGGCCAGGATGCGACGTGATCTCAAACTATCAGAGCACTCGATGGGAGCAAGTAACTGTCGGAGGTTGTAAAGCCTCATTGCCAAATCACACCTTTGCAGTGTTGAGGTGCTCAGAGAGTCCTGTGTGGAGTGTAGTCGCATCATGTTGATCTCGTCAATGATCTCTAGGACTTCGACAGAACAGCCCAAGGATCCTACGATCTAAACTCGAGTCAGAAGAGACGACGCGGGAATGAGGTTACCTACAAAAGACCTGCCACCACTGAATGCTTGTAAAGGCAACCCGGAGCCGGAACTCGAACCTTCTGTCCACCTCCATGCTGGATGGTTGAAAGCAGCCAGAACATCGTGATACAACCACCAAGTGAGAAGGAAATCTGAGCTTGGATCGGGCGTATATGTCAAGCGCGGTCGCCTTATGATCTCCTTCGCTCCTTTCAGATGCACATACCAATTATTTTCTTCTCTATCGAAGACCTGTGCAATATCAGTCAAGTTCTTGAACCGCATGATTGATTGTGCAGACATCGTAGACGCAGAGCATCATCACTGCTGCAAGCTGAGCTTGACTAGTCGATGTGCATATTGACCTCCTACCGGTTTTAAGTGACGTAGATAAGTTCTGAACAGCTTTCAGTTTGAACAAGATTGCATCAGCTATTGAGTTAGAGTAATGGATCATAGCTACGGCCATCATTGCATTGAGCAACGCAAGAGCTGAAGCGTCTTGGCTTGACAATGCCATGGGGAGTAATGTCGAACAGAAACCATTTTGAACTTGCGTTGTGGAGATCATGGGAGATATAATGTTCTCGTCTGGCACTATTAGTCAAAAGATGATAGAACTGTCCGCATTTTACACACAATAACCGAGAAGCATCCCTCCGTGATCGAGCAAGGGGCCATGAAGTGTGAGGCTGCGTCGAGGTCGTTGTTGGAGGAGATCCACAAGTACATGGCCATCACTCTTGGAGACAGCAATGCCAACATCTGACAAGGATGTGTTCAGGAAGTATTTGCCATAGTGAACCGATTCTGAAAGTGTTGTTGCGGGTTGATGCTCAACAGGGTCACGCTTTCTCCGCCGCCCATCGTGATGATCTGGCCAGAGAAGCCGAAGGCCATACCCAAGACATTTCCTTTGTGTCCGAATGCAATTATTACACCTCGGCGTTGTCCTATCACAGCCGATCTTGCGCCCTACAATTGTCAGCTTGGAGATCACCATAGGATTTGCGTCTTACCTTTGCATGTCCAACAGCTTTGTTTCGGCAGCATCTTCGCCTTGCTATTCAGACTTGACTGAATCTGATGGTCTCGAATTCTGATGATGTAATACTAGGCCTCGCACAAATTGATAACTTGTTTCGATATCTTATCACTTCATGGCTCGATGTGTAATGGAAGTCAGCGGGGCCCAGAAGATGATGTGTCAGCCGCCAATAATCACCATGTTAGTCGATCGAACCCAAACAGGCAATTTGACCCAGCAATTTAACTTATGGTGCCCGATAGCTCAATTTTGGTACAAACTAAGCTGGAAGCAGATTGACTGAATACATGAGAAAGCCTATATTCTACAATATTCGAATCCAAAGGCAGTCGACGGTTTGGGCGATTGGGAACCTGAAACGAGAAGAGAAACGACGAAAACTATTACAAAAACGAACCCACGCATGATCAAAACCTTCAGAAAACAAAACATTCAGGGCGATGGCTATATGGCCCTTGGAAACGGCTGAAAGAGTAATCAATCTATCGGGATCTTACCATGTCATTCATCCACGACGACATGTTTCGCAACCTTGTTATTGACCTTCAGACTCAGCAGGTCAGGCCGCGCATAATGCCCAACAACGTCAATGAAAGCCTTGGGCTTATCAATATCTCTCAGATTGACCACAGCCGTTATGATGCCCTCTTCACCATCGCCGATAGGCTCTGCAAGCGGCTTGCCGTCGGGTCCAAAGATCATGGAGAATCCACCACCCGGCTGGACCAAAGTCAGTAGTCTGTACATCTTGAAGGGGAGGTTATTTTACTGTTTTGGTGACAGGGTTACCCGTGAGTCCATTTCTTTCCAAGTTCTTTTCGGTCAGTACCTGCGAGGCCACAGCGACAAAAGTTGCCCCCTCGATGGCCATGAACTGACTTGCGCGATAGCTAGCCTCACCAGTCTCGTGGTACAGCCAAGCAATCTTTCCAGGGTCTGGCATCTCGAACTCGGCTGGCCAGCTGGCGATATGGATCTGCACACCCTGCGCATATTCGTTGTATCGAAGCAGCGGCTGCAGATGCTCCCAGCAGTTCAAGGCGCCAACCTTTCCAAACTTGGAATCAACGACGACTTTGAGAGATTCGGCTTGGCCTTCACCCCAGATTGTTCGTTCCACATGCGTTGGCTTGATCTTTCGTCGATGATGGATGATTTCGCCATCTGTATTGATGAATGATTGTCCCATGTACAGGCTTGCTCCATCTCGCTCACTATACCCGAGAACGACGAGCATGCCTGCTTTCTTGACGGCTTGTTGGATTCGTTTCATCTGAGGCGAGTCCCGGCGCATTGAATTGGCCATGTATTCGTGGATCCAACCCCCATTGTTAATGACTGGCGACGTCCACATTTGCCTGCGTAGCCTGTTAGCATCAGTGTACAGAGCAGATGAAACCATTCTGGCTGACAGATTTCGACCATACCATGGATAACCGGGGATCCAAACTTCGGGAAACCCAAGGACTTGGACTCCATCGGCAGCAGCTTTCTCGATCAGGGAGATGGTTTTGTCAACGCTTCCTTCTAGGTCGAGCCATACAGGTTCTGCTTGCACGGCACCGACTTTGACAATGTGGTCCATGATGGGTAGAGTAAATAGTGTTATTACAGGCTGGGAAAGACAAGGTTGAGATGGCGCGATCTGCCACTTTTCCATCTTGATGCTGGAGACGAGGAGGGCTTATTTATACATGGTCAACATATTCGTCTTTCGACACTCCATGATGATGGGCTCTTCATGACGATAGTTAGTCGGGGTGAATTGCCGAGACCCGTGTACACAGATGACCGAAGGAAATAGTTTGCGATCTCAAGCGCAAGAGACGTCCCGTCGTCGATCATTTTGCACCAAGACAAACAAGAAGATCCACTACGGCACATGCATCATGGGACCATGATTTCTTATCGTATAATTATGGCCTATTTGGGACACAAAAGCCGGTATCTAGCCTAATGCTTGGTGCTACCCCGCATGAGCCAACAGCCATGCTCGCAAACTCTTGCCTCACAATTATCACTAACGGGTCTTTGATGATGTTAAACAGTGTCTAATATGTAACTAATATGCTACAAATTAACGTAAACGACGGCTGTGGCTGACACTATGAGTCCGGGAGGGTGCCAGAATTGCTCCCAATTTATAACACCTCATAACTTTACTATCAGCATCGTCTTTCTGGCCGGGTTCAATCGCCTTCGTTTATGCCGCCGGTGGCATCAGCGCATCCACGTCCGGACCCCATCCATCATCATTGGAAATAGTAATGGTGTTATCCGATCCCTCCTTCAGATCAAAAAAACCCCGACTCAGTCCCGTCTGAGAAAGATGCCTGGTGGACAAGAACGCAAGCTTCTGGGATTCGCCGTTGACATTGACGGTGGCATATCGTGACCCGGTGTCGCCATTTCGGTACTTGACATTAATAGTAGCTGTACCTCCTGAGCTCTTGATGTTCTTGAATGTAAGAGTGCCTTTTTTATCGCCTCCGATGTAGCCGACAGCTTGGCCTCCGCTGCATTCGCTGCATGAGATGACTCTGGCATCATTGCCCATCGTTGCGCTCTCACCCTCAATCTTTGTCATCTTTGTCTCGGACCAAGTTCCCTTTGAAAGGTTCGGCGACCAAGAGTCGTACCAGCTGAGTGTAACCTTGGTGCCATCAACCTTGAGCGGAAGCCAGACATAGGTGCTAGCAGCGAGGTTTGTAGAAACCCAGCGATCACCGATGTAGATGGCATTGCCGTTACCGAGAGGCTGAATGTAACTGACCTGGCTCTGGTAGGTCTTTGATCCAATAGGCGCAAACTCGGTCCAGTTGGACCATGGACCAGACAGTGACTTGGCGTAGCTGTAGATCTATTGGGGTGTTGCGTCAATAAACTTGAAGTATAGTCAAATGTTAGGAGGGCCGCTTACATTATCATTGGCATCCCAGCCGGTCAAATGAGAGCCAAATATGAAGTAGTAACCGTTCTGCTTCAGCATAGCTGGGGACTCGGCAAAGTACTGCCATTCGTACGTGATCTCCGTGACGTTGAGGTAGTCGTCTGACAATGCCATGATTCGCGTTCCATACTCTCGCTGTATCTTGATCAGTTACTGTCCTCTACCAAAGTACATCGTGTAAAGCTTACATCTTCAGTCAGGAGATATGCAGATCCATCATCATCCTTGAAAAGTCCCATGTCACGACTCTGCTTACCAAGAGGCCTGAAGCTCCGATGATAGGTATACTTGCCGCATACACTATCACCTGTGGCGATACCAACCCGCGCATCCTTGTAGTCTGGGCTGTCGATGTGCATGTAAAGAACATACTTCTTCGTCTGGTCGTTGTATATGACCTTGGGTCTTTCAACAATACGGTTGGGGCCGAGGTCCCCTGCTTCGCTGGTGCGAGAGAGCAGCGCGCCTCGGTATGTCCATTCGACGAGATTGGTGGAGGAGTAGCAGTTGACATTCTGGAAGTATGTTCCGTCTGTCTTGTCCTCGCCGATCATATAGTAGGTTCCATCAACCTCACTTGGAAAGTCAGATCTCCACCCGGCAACATAGAGTGTGACACTTACATCAAGCCATGGCCGTGAGCCTGGATATGTTCACCAGTGTTGGTCTTGATAAATTCAGGTCAGCAAAGCATTCATACATGGAGCTTTTGGTTGACTTACAGCAGTCCATGTTGCTCCGGACACGATGTCAAGAGAAGCCTGAACCGTGCCGGCTGCAAGCACAGCAAGAAGAGTCGAGAAGAAGCGAGGCATCATGCGAACTGGTGTGGGACCTCTTTGAAGCACTCAGCTGCAGTTCTTGGAGCTTTATCGAGACCAACTTTGAGGACTACTCAAGGTTCTTATTATACTTCGACCCGGCTCGATTCTCTTTGCGGTATGCTCGGACGCGGGCGAGACATGGCCCGATGAGAAGTATCGCTTTTCTGGGGTAAGTCACCGTTACTTTACGTCCGACCTCTACTTGACTCTACTTGACTCTACTTGTGTATTCTGTACTTGGAAACCAGTTTAAAGTTCTATGATCGGCATTGAAGTTTCCTCCATCAGGTTCTTTCATATGCGCACCAATTTGAAGACCTTGGCTCAATCATAGGAACCTTCCTTTGTGAGTACTTCACATGATCTGCCGGCTCATATGCGGGGCTGATGTGAACAAGGAGGGAAGGGTCCGGGGTAATCGACAGGGGGAGATCAAGTGATGGCCCGGGGGTGTCGGAGCCGGGAAGCACATATCCTTGTTCCAACGTTACTTGAGCCAAGACTTTTGGACCTCGTGGTACATGTTGCATCGGACCATCGACGGAGCAATGGTATGCTTTTTCCACCGTCTGAACTCTCATACCATGTCGCAAATCGAACCCGACATATGGCACGGTTCGGTCGATGTTCGTGGCCACCTGCAGTCAATCATATTCCCCCTACCAGAGGCTCAAAATCATACTCCGAACATGGAGGGTCATAGGAACAACCACTATTATCATGGCGGGACACTAAATCATTCTCTTGGGGACGTGAACACGTCCAAGCCTCCCATCACCATGATACTTCCTAGTTTCTTCAATATGAACGATTGTTGCGAAGGTATAACATTGTAGATTAACTAGACTCTTTACGATCTATGCGCATATCGACCAATCGCCTTTCTATGCAACACCGCTGACAGCTATCTAAACATCAATAACCTTTGCCTCATTCTGGTTCATAGTAGCCCGAACTGTCTCGGCAGTCCTGGGCTCCAGCGACTTCTTCACAGGATCAGGGGCATCAAAGACTTCATTAAGCTCCTCCAACGTCCGGTCTTTCGTCTCAGGGAAGAAGAAGAAGATAAACGCAGCCTCAAGCAGGTCCCAGAACACGAAAACGAGATAGAAGTAGTAGCCAATCTTCTCAAAGGCTGGCCCCGAGGAGTAGGCCAGGACGAGGGAAATACAGCTAGAAGCCCAGTTGCCCAATGCTGTTCCCTTGGCACGCGTTGAGGTAGTGAGTGTCTCCGCGATGTACATGCTCTGCTGGGCTGTCCAACCAAGTGAAAAGACGACACCAAAGAGGAAGACAAATGCAATGGTGGTGTTGGCTGCGTTCTTGTTGCTAGCGTCGTCAACGGCCATCTTGGACGTTCCGGTAATGACGGCAAATATGACTGAACAGAAGAGGATACTGTAAATGAGAAGAGGTCGACGGCCAACGCGGTCAGTCAAACGGGCACCGATGACCGAGCCGATCAGTCCAAGAACGCTGTTGGTGGCGTTGAGAGCAAGAACAAGCTTCTCATCTGTGATACCAGCCGTATTCATCATAGCAACAAGGTAGTAACTTGACAGCGAATTACCAGATGCTTGACCCATGATAGCCATACCGAGAACACAGATAAGACGTCGCTTGTTGCTGTGCGAGTTCCAGAGCTCACGGTAATCCCACCATCTCTTGTCTGAAGCCTCAGTCGATATCTGGGCCATCATCTCCTTCATCTGAAGTTGGACAATGGGATGGTCAACTGAGCCCTCGCCGTGATACTTGGCGAGGATTGCGGCAGCTTCATCATGCTTATCATTGGCGATCAACCATCGGGGCTGTTACTCGGTCAGTAAGCGAGCGGTAGCAATATTGATAAAGAGACTTACAGATTCTGGGAGGAAGAATGCGAAGATTGCGACGATACCAGAGGTGACAAGCTGGATCCAAACTGGAATTCTCCAGCCGTTGTCTCCATTGATGTAAGCGCTGCCATAGGTTGCCCAGCCAGCGATGATAGCTCCAACAGGCCACATGCAGTTGTAGAGACCGGTGAGGGTACCTCTCCACTACATTCTTGTCAGCAACACTTTCTCACATTTGGCAATGTCACGTACCTTGGGGTGAGCAAGCTCGCTGACATAAGTTGGTGCAGCGATACAGCAGTACGAGACACCAAAGCCGAGGAGGAATCGACCGCCCATGAACTGGGGCATGGCTTTCGCAGTTGCCCTTCTTCTTGTTAGCGCTATCTGCGGAGTTTTGAGGCAATTACTCACTGAACACAAGTGCCGATGATGATGATGAGAGCGCCAGTGAACATTCCGGCGCGTCGCCCAAAACGATCAGTGGTGAAAGGGACAGTCGGGGCTGCAGCAATGCTGCCAACATTGTAGATCATGAAAACAATGCCAGTAGCGGAACCATCAGATTTCCTACAGCATGCATGTCAGTCAAGTGTCACTCCCCGCAAGTTTGGGTATGAACCTACATGTTAAAAGTTCGTTGATATGACTTCATTCCGTTCAATCCACCCATCAAACTACCATCATAGCCATTGAGACAGCCACAACAATACGCTACGAATAGCACAGCGTAGAGCTGAAACATAGACGGTGTCCATGGTGAGAATTTGTTGTTCTCAACTTCATGCGCAATCTCGGTAGCAAGTACCTCTGGCGGCAAGTCATTTGTCAGATCGCGATGTAGTACATCGGTCTTCTCAAGCTCGTCACGCTTCTCAGACATGGTGTTGACCTTGTGCGGATGTGTTTGGGTAAAGTTGAACGGCCCAATTGATGGGAACAAGCATCAATGAGAGACCCGAGAGAAGAGAGGCTATCTCGTGCGAGGTTAAAACCTCTTTTATATGTGACGATCCCAGAATGGACTCATGTTTCCGCGTTAGCTGTTTCTAGCTAAGCGACCGATTTGTCGGTCGATGCCGTAGCCGAGGGTCGGCGGTCGTTTGCGAAAAATGAAATTAAGCATGACTCGAAAGCGTTCGTGAATAAACTCATTGACAAAATCTGGGGTAGAGGCAAGGAACCCAGCATCAACGGTTCCGGGGAGTCTGCGGGGAAGTTCTCAAACTTGGTAAAGATCGACAAATCGCTCTGAGCTTGGCGAGTCGACTCCGGCTCCGATATCCCCGATTGAAGCGCACCAATTGATTTGGGGGCGAGTGGAGCCATGCCATACCAGCCTCTGCCGATTCGCACTCATGCGAGGCCTTTGGAGCCAACTAAGCTTTGGTATCGCCAACGGACATAAATAATTCACGGCATTCAACGTGGCAAAAGAAAGATCAGAGTTGATTAGCATGTTGCAACACAGACAAAAATGATTGACAAGACTGGGATTCGAACCCAGGCCCCTTTCGAGACTGCGAATCGTTACTAGTTCGAATCGAACCTGAACACAGCGCCTTAGACCGCTCGGCCATCTTGCCTTGTGATTGGATAACATATTGGGACTCTCTTCTACATCATGTACAGCTCAAGCGCCTGGTAACGCATTTCTCAGTCTTAACGTTCCTCAATCATTCGCTCCAAAGTCATCCAAGAGTCGGCGGCAGTAGCCTCCTTTGCTGGTAGGGCAAGACCGTTCAAGTCAAGTTTGTGGATACAGGAACTCTATCTTTCCCTACAGCTCCAGTTTGTCTTCCGCCTTCAGCCAAGTCCAATTCCTGCAACTTCATCAAACTTTATTAAAAGTCATCAAAACTTGTCAAACTTATCACAATATCTTCAAAGCCATCAAATAGCATACGAGGTAAGGCGCACACCGAACCCTTCGTCAAATCAAATCATCCAAACTAACAAACACACCAGGCAATGGCAAACTCAAAGGGTAAAAGAATCTATAAGCCCAGCCCGAACGCAAGGAGACCTCGCCGACAAAAAATGCGAGGCACTCCAAAAATTGTGGCCGGACGGAAAATGGTGCCCCGAAGAACTGGCTCCGAAAAACCCCAAAAATCTAAAGCTCCTGAGAGCGGTTGAGAAAATCTCAACGCGATAGCAGAAACGTGGCCGCTCCCTTGAGGATCTTTGGAAAGAAGGAGGGCCATTACGCGTTGCGGCCAAGAAGGGGCGAGCTTCCAAGTTGACAGCACCCGCTGCTGAAGAAGCTCTCAAGGCCGTGGAGGAGATGGACAAATCTCCAGCAACCGGGGATGGGCCGACAGCCAACAAACGAGCGGGTAAACGCTAAAGAGGGGAGGGATGTTGCAGTGATGGGATGTGAAATCGAGAACGGTCCGATAGAGAGAGAGATGTCGAAGACTTAGCAATTCCATGAAGACATTCACTTCCAGCCTGCAACATCTGCAGCGACTTCCATGTCCTACCTCATCGACAGAACTGAACTTTGCTTTGGACATGAACCTGAAGGTTGTGTCAGATACGCCGTCCGTCACCCAAGTCGAGTCAACAATGCTAGTCAATTCACAGCTTGATTTCCTTCTGGTGGCAGACACTCAATGTTCCCGGAAGCTTTCGATCACTTACCAGAAGATGATGGCTCTGAACTCGACAATTATGAGCTGTTGATATCAAGTATAAATACTACACCTCGTCCTCTTACCTGTTCCCCAAACAATATATCAAGATAACCTCCGCCATGGCTTACAGACGGGACAATCATGACCGAACACCGCTCGCATCTGACAGCCAGGCCAACAATGATGCTGCTTACGAGGATTACATGAGACGCTACCGGGCCCAATATCCCGACTCAAACTGGGAACCCAAGACGCGAAGGATGGTTGGGCCAATGTACAATCCGACGCCATGGCTGTCACCCACATCTCCTGTGTACCCTCCTGCTCCTACTCCCGGCGATTTCGATGTTGATCCTTGGGTAGTGTATGAAAGATACCGTCGTGATCGGAACTCCTTCCGGCCGCATGAATCCCCAAGAGTCGAACCTCAAAGAGTCGAGCCTCAGACAAGACGGGACCCTGATGAAAGCCCGCAGTGGGAATACGTTCCCGGGGAAGGATACAGGCAAGTTGAACCAGGTACTCGTTCGGGAGCTAACCAACAGCACTACTCGAGGAGAGCAAACGAACAACGGCGGGAAAACGAGCGTATTTTCTTGAGGGACGTGCAATCTGAAGTGGCTGGAGATAATGGATATCCTCGGATCGACAGAAGAGAACCTCCGGTTATCAGAAGGGGCCCTGATCCTAATGCTCGACCCCCTATGCCTGATATGTGGACTGCTACTACAGAGGCAAGGGAGTGGATGGGCGAGGTACAAAGGGAAGTGGACCATCGAGGATCATGGGCTAGATTCCCTCGAGGTAGTGCCAGTAAATAAGGTTCTTAGCCGCGAAAGTCTCTCCGATATAGATCAATGATACTCGACATCGTAGTATTGCATATCAACAAATATATTTTACCTAGCCAAGCATAAGTCCTTGCGAATGCCAGGATGAAGCTGGCCCTTGGAGCTTCGTGAACCAAATTCTATCAACATCCAATGCTATGTGAGGTTTTCATGACATTTACTACCACAATAACACACGCCGCGGAGAAATGGTTGGTGCGTAATATGCATAGTTATCGAGAGCCAAGATATGTATATCAATCTTAATGCGACTCGTTTCGGTTCCTGATGAACTGAAATAAAGTAGAATAAGAATAAAAATAGGCCTAATCTTCTCAAATTACGCGTCTTCTTGTTTTCAATGCCAATTCTGATGATTTGAATATGATCAACTCCCAACTCTTTGGAGAGCAAATCCAGGGTAAGCATTTGCCCAAAAGCCCGCGACACACGCGCCTGAAGCATCAGTCTCAGAGATGAACTAAAGTCGCTCACAGTTGGAATCAATCTCAATAAACCAACAGCCCCAAACGCCTGAAGCAGTTTGCATCGAACATAATTCGATTGACATTTGCGCCGAGGGCTCTTCACGTGTTAGGTCCTGTCACGCTGAGCCAGAGAGAGACATGGTTGCCCAACCCCACCCACATTTTTAGGGGCTCACCAAAAATTATTCGCTGACACGCAAAATGGTTTCTGCCCGACGTCACACCTATATATAAGGTCTACCGATATCCTCACCTGTGTAATTATTACTGAGATTACAGTATTTCAAGATCCTCCCCTCAAGAATGATTGTTATCGCAATACTCTGCACCCTTCTAATCGTTGGCCGTCATTGATGACTAACAGTCCCGGGACCAAGATTTCTGCCGCCAGCCAGCACTGCTGAGACAGCCTCGTCTTTCCAACTTGCAACTGTCAATCAACACCAAGGCTCTGAGCCGCACAAATAGCCGCAATCATTTCCGCACCAAAATGGATCACTATCGATTCCTGTCTCTACAACTCGTCTCCTTTCTCGCACCTCCGTGATCAGGCAACTCGGCCTGGCTTGTTCCAGCGCCGACGCCTTGCCAGCTATGCTTGCTTCTTTCATCGCCTGCAACACTGTGAACCCAGTACATCTTGTCCCCAAATCAATCGGATGCCTTTTACAGCCTTGATGCCGCATTATCCGACCGCTGAGATTCTCCCTCTTTCCTGCAACCAGCGTCGCGATACAACCTTTATCTCGGCCAGCGTCAATCTTGCATTGCCTGTACAAACGACCTGCTTCCTATACCCCGACGCACGCCGTTTCCTCGAAGCCAGACTTCAATATGACCGTGCAATCCCGTCGAAAAACGAGTAGCTTCAGTAACACCGCAAGCGTGCCTACGACCGACCCTGGCTATTCGAGCGTTTCGAGCAGGCCCATTGTGAAATGACGCCGCAGAATACATGCTCTATCCTGGAAATGGCCCCTTCGATGTACCTAGAGTAGTGCATGCGGTCTTCATGCTTTCAACCAAGACCAATAGCTTCCGCTGCATCCCCCGATAGCAGCCCATATATATCCTCGGAGCCTTTGTGGCACCACGGAAGCCTCCTCTCTTCCGTCGTATCGCTCGCGAGGCACATCACCTTTGGCTGTCATCGACACGGCAATTGCAATGAACAAAGGCGACTCAAATACCGCCGGGCAGCCTGGCTCATGATTGAGACGAGCAAGCAGCTTTCCGCACACCAGCAACGTGACAGCCACGACCGTAACCCGAAATCTCGAACCGACGAACAAGTCGAAGTTACAGACAAAGCTGTGGTGTTTCCACCAGCACCTCGTTGCTGCCGACCGAATTGAAGCCATGACCGCCTGACTACGATTATATATCTTCTCCCTTCGACTCCATGACAAGGCGCCCGACCAGACCCTTTATCATGTTGTCGCTGCGGTCGATACTGGGCAGCACCATGTCGTTTCACGACTTGGCTTCATGTGGTGGCTCGACTCTTGTCACTACCGTTAACGGTGATTCAATATTTGCGAGCTGCATTGCAGGCACAAAGTCCTGAAAGCTGTGTCTATAGCGCTGGAACCTGACAATTTCTACACCCTCGTTGCCAGCTAGCTGACGTGTTTCGAGTCACTGCACAGCTTGCGGCTGGCTACAATACGCGGAACAGCTCAGCTCTCACGAAGCGAAGGAGATAAATCGCATTTCACTAATTTCGTTCTCGAAGTTATCGCTTGCGCCCTCTTGATTCATCTCGTGCTCGTCTCGTCGTAGATGTCGCCGCGAGAAGTAGCCCATGCCTGCTCCAACCCCAGCGCCATGCTGTTGTGATTTACTGTCCTGAGCCGGTTACATTGAGCAAGGCCTTACGAGGCGCCTTCAACATCCCGTCAAGCCTTTCCCGCTACTAAAAACGGCATTTTGCTTTTAATGCCTGTTATCGGCCTGGAATGCGAGCCGGTGACTCGTCGTCGACTCTTGACCCAAGGTGCCTTAGCCTTGCGTGCACTTGCGCCATCTCAGGACCAGGTGCCGAGACCCGACTTTGAAGTGACTATCACGAGCTGTTTGCGATGCTGACAGCTTCGGTCGATAGCACCGAGACGCGGCCGGCATGTCGACCACTTGCTGTTACCATCCGACTACTCGGGCCATGCCAACAAAGCATCAGTGTTTTCCCTAAGCACCGGAGAGTCTCTCGCCCAGCCGCTAGAGACTCTGGGACGTCAAACAGACTGGCGAAGACCTCGACATGTGGCCATTCTGCAATCCTGCACAAGTTGCCGAGTGCTGACCAGAAGCTGTCAGACGGCTGCGCAACTGTTGAGACCCAGGCTGCAAGAGATACTCTTCGATGGCTCTTCTCTTCTTCGATCAGTCGCCAGAGTGCCCCCAAAGTTTTCGATATGGTCTCTCCCTATTTTTTAGCGTGCTTGGATGGCACATAGATCCTGTCGCTCAACGGTGCGAGATGCCTGCGATCAGTTCGATCTGCACACTTCTCATACAGAGCGTTGCCACACATGCTACGCTTGCTTCGCGCGTCCACGGATGGTGCTTTGATACACCCCAGCACGTTCTTCACTGTGGTGTTCCGCAGCTTGAAAACACTCGTGACAGAGGAAACACACGACCACGTTGCCAGCGGAACCAGCAGAAAGGGGATGAATAGCCCATGTCCCATGCATCTCAGTTGTCTTCTGAGCTGCCACATAATGGGGCGGTATGGCCATTGCTGCCCGTTTTGTCTACCCCCCAGATTGCAGTTTGGGGGCAACCCTGGGGACACTGTCGTCGGCATTATACCAGCCAAAGTCTCCCATTGATGCAGCGCCGACATTAAGACCGGTGTCGTCCACATCGACGCCAAGCCCCCATTCCGGCCATAGACTTGGAACCCCGACGTGGTCAATTGACACCGTTGCTCTAAGAAGCCGATACCTTGGAAAGCTTGGGTAGTGATGGATAGTTCTGTTTGACGCCTAGAGCACGAAAAGAAGCAAGGCCGTCATGTACAGGCTAGTGGTGACTGCGATCAGGTCGGCGGTCTCTCTTCGTCCACGAGCGACCGGCTGCGATGGTGAAGGATGTAGACATGCGACCCAACGCCTTCAGCATGAAATGTTCCCGAGTATCCTGTCGCTCCCTTCATTCTCGTTCTCGGGTGACGAGCTTCTAAAAGCGAGATACGGTCACCGAGGTTTGCTCCCAGTGCCCATATATCTTCACTTGTCGATGACGCGAAAGAATGCTCCCGTGACCGCCAGACAACCATGGCGAGCAGAGGGCATCAGCGACGCGGCACTCTGGCGGCTCGATCCATCGCGGACGAAAGCGCAATGATAGCAGATCCGGAAAATCGTTCCTTGTGCAATTTCCCTGATGCATAGACCAGACCTTTGTAAGAGCTGGCCTCCCACGTCAACTCTCCGCTTCAGTACCCTCCAGTTGGTAGCATTTGGGACTCGAGCTGCGATGGTCCTTGTGCTAGAGATTTGGAGAAACTGCGGGAAGGATCTGTTGGCAATATTTATTGACTCCACGGTTGCATGCGTCGCGTGCTTCCCTTGTGGCGTTGGAGAAGACAAGATGACGTGACTGTCAAACTCGTCGCTCGTGTTGCGGCAGAAAGTTGCTCGATAACCCATCCTCTTGCGGCGATGGATGGCTCTGCACATGCACTTGCTGCGCGTGTTCAGCGATGCCTTCGTCATCCTCCCAAGGCCAACAGACCGCACGCCATCCTTCGCCCTTGAAGCGTTTCCAACACCAGCAACTGTCAGTACTGCCTATTCCATCTACATCGTCAAGTACTGACCCGCCACTACCAGTCTACAATTACCAGCCACGATGCGCATACGACGAAGATGTCAACGACCCGACAATGACTGACGATTTCCGAACGATAAACAACACCATAAGCAAGCTAGCACCAACGACACAAGTACCCTCCACGAACGAGCGAGCGAACGATCGATCGAACGACCAAACGACCAAACGACCAAACGACCAAACGACCAAACGACGAGAGCAACCGATCGACCGATGAATACGATGGACGACGACGGCGAAACACAGCGACGACTCACTTACGACCGCCTGCGATATTAATCCCAACGCACGACGAACGACTGCGATATGAACGAACAAGTTACCACATCAGCGATCCTCACGCAACTACGAACGACAGATCTCCAATGCAGCTACATTCTTTACACATCTCTACATGGTCAACAATCCCACCACGTGGCTTTGTATCATCGTGGGAAGGGCGCTTCGCTTTAGCAGCGGGTAGTTAACTGTCGACTGTTTTCCTTTCTCTCCTGTCGACAGTCAAGCTTGCCCTCACTGGTGCGTACGCTGTAGCTTTTGGCTGAAAAGTTAGATGTTCTGATGACTGTGTTCATGACTGTACAAAAGGGTTTGCTCCTCTGCCGTCAAGACAACCCAGCCCAACTTGTTAGCAAACAAGAGCGGCAGGCCCCCTTTATATGGCATTGGAGACAGCCATCGGGACAGCTAACTTTCAGCCAAAAGCGACATATTAGGCACCTCTGAAGGCAAAGCCGGGCTGTCGACGGACAGTTGCCGCTTATGCTACACTACTCGAGAAGGTTGGACTGGTCTATTCGCAGAATCCAACTTTCTGAATCATTACGACCGCCTTGATGCGTTTTAGTACGAGCAGATGGTCCGCTCCTCAATGCAATCACATGGCGTAACTTGCTCCCTCACAACCTACGTCTCCGGCCATATGTACCCAAAGTCCTACAGCGGTTCTGGCTGTCGCCTGATTCAGGAAGCATTTGTGTGCACATCAGGGCATCGGATGCGGGGCGCGCTCTACGCAACAACCATTCCATCCACAGTAGTATACACAGCCGTCTCCGATCACCACTCTCTGTGTAGTCAATGTCTCGCCTCTGCTCATACCCAATAGAGCTGAGCGAACTGACCATCGCGTACTGCGAACTGCTTCCTGCCTACACGAGCATGATTTAGCCCTTCAACTGTTATCAATCTTCATCACCACTACCATGAGTATGGGCCTTCCTCTTTTGCGTCAGTTTCTCCGCCCAGAAAGTTTTACTCTGCAGGTTTCATTGCAATTAAGTTGATCAATACACTACTTTTCCTTCGTATCAAGGCCCCGAAGTGATTCCCATTCGTCTTCAGTCATTCCAAACTCGATCAGGTCGTACCACTTGCGGTTCATCCAAATAGTGTCCCGTCTTCTGCCTTCGAGTCTGAAACCGATATTCTCGTAAAGATATACTCCTCGTGGATTGTAGTTGGTAGTAGTGATGCCGATGGTATGCAAGCCAGCATGTCGAAAACCCCAGTCCACCATCCAGTTGATTGCTTCTCTTCCATAGCCTTTTCCTTGGTGCTCTTTCAAAAGAGTGATACCAATCTCGGCAGTTCGGTGATGAGCGACCGTCGGTGAGATGCCTCCCCAGCCGATGCACATGACGCCAATGATAGTTCGTGGCTTGTTTTCTTTGTCTTGTGTCTTGCCGTCATCGTCTCTAAGACATATCGCGACACCGAGTAGAGAGTTGACAACAGAGTCTATGTATGAATCGACCTCCTTGGGACCCTTTGGCAACAGCATAGTTGGTGCTGAAAGGGCCTGGATGACAGGGTCTTGGAGGATGGTGAGGGAGACCTTTTTGAAGTTTTCATCCGTCTTGTCGGCTCGAATGTACTCGAGTCGATTTGACTGGTAAGCATTGACGATGTCTTCTGTGGAGTAGTCCATGATACTGATTGTTGTCTTCCGACGATCTCAATGATGTGATGGGGAGGTTGGATGTGATTGTCTGATGAGCTAACTATTGGTGGTGCTATCAATGCTTTTGTAGACACAAAAAGTTGTCCAATGCCCAGCCATCTTTGACACTATTCCCGAGTCGGGTGCCGGATGAGTCATTGGCCGCTTTACGTTCATTTACTCGCATTCCCTTTTTGGTAGTTATTGAACGCACAACGAGTAGTCTAGTCTAGTCTAGTCGCCCTTTTGTCAAGTAATTGCATAGTAGCAGCCATCTCCAGCAAGGACTGATGCCTCGGCAATTGTGATTGCAACTGGTAGTCTATACTGCCTGAACTGGGTTAATGAGAGTTTTATTTTGAGTTGATCGACCGGGTAGATGATTCCACAGAAACAGCATCTCGCCAGTGACAAGCGTCAAGATTTAAACTTTACCACAAACAAAGCCCTTGTTGTGAACCCTCCCGTAAAGTCAAAATCAGGCCTATATATAAGAAACATGTTTTATTCTACCAAGCATCATGGAATCTCAGCTTCTTTTATCTCCCCAAGTCCGACGTACAATGGCACCCTCAAGCTTCCATAAATTCCCAGAACTGCCCTCGGAAATCCAGCTAAAGATATGGGAATCCTCATTTCGCTCATCAAAAGCCATCCCCGGTGGTCTGCACTACATCGGCCTCAACCGAGACGGATGGGCGGTCCCACTGGATACATCCGTGAAAGACGAATTCAAGAGACCATGGTCAGGATACGAATTGGAACAAGGTCTCTGGACGACATGCTGGGACTCTCGAGTTGCTGCGATGAAGCATCAGCTGCAGCAGAATGTCGAACTTAGCCGCTCTGACCTTGATCCTATCACTTTGGGTGAGGCCTTGGTGTGCCCCGAATGGTACGCGGAGAGAGAGCCTATATTAATTGAAAGGAGGATGGGTTTGGGAGTGGAGGGCAACAGTGAATCACAGCAACAGACAATAGTCATCTGTCCCTCGCGAGATATTTTCCGCGTCACATTAAACAGGGCAGGGCGAGCTGTATGCCGCGGAAACCATCACCCTCTCCGAATATTGGAACGACTTGCCTTCGAATTCAAGCCTTCTTGGAACATCCAGCTATCACAGCATGAGAACTACTATCCCATAAAAAAGTTCCAGGCTTCGCTGGCCTTTGTGCTCAGGTTGGTGTTCGAGGCAGCACATACCAGGCATTTCACCACGCCAACCATCAGGCTTATCGACAGAAATGCTCGATGGATAAACGACGACACTACACAGCTTGGCCTTGACACATTTTATGACTGCGATTACGAATATGTAGAGATTAGCATGAAACCTGGCTTGTCTTCTGCACATATCGCTTGTCATAGCCCTGTTCTCAAGTTTTTCGACCATCTGGACAGACTGCTGGAGGACAAGCTAAAAAATCTCAAGAATTTGGGTCTTTTGCGCTTTGGACACGTGCCAGAATTCGTTATAAGGGACTGTTTTTCTATCATTGCTTTGCGGCAAAATCAAGCGGGAACTCGAACGTATTGAGGACTCAAGAGTATTGCACTTTGGAGATTATCTACAACATCTTGGATCATTGGGCACTATTTGAGACGAAGAGAGATGCTACAGTACTGAGAGGCTAGCTCTGCTACGACGAGAGCGGTGGCTCGCACAAAAGGCCAGGGTGTGATGGAGTCTCTTGGGCCAGTTTATGTCTACTTCGACCCAGATTTTCTCCGCCAACAGGAGAACGATAAGTCGGAGTCTATCATAGAAATATTGTTTTACCTAAAATTTAGCGGATATAATCTTACGTCTTGGTGGGAGTTAGTGCAACCGAACGTGAACAGATGAAACGAAAGTGTGAAGGTTGGGAACTTGAACAGAGGTCTTAGGTTCAGAAGTAAAGGAAACAACATAAGATGCCTGGTACACAGTTCAAAGTCAATGCATATCAGAAATTAAATCAAGAAAGTGTTTTTACTTTCATAGAAAAATAGTGCATTTCTGTAATACTCTTATATACTTTTCCATAGGGTTTGGTATGAGTGATGTGTTAGCTGTGGATTGGACAGTGAAGTAACTGGTACCCTAACATCGAAACATACTTTTGAATTGACTGGGGAGATGTGCGTGGACTTGATATGAAAGTTGGGGCTTTTAAAAGAGTAAAATAATGCTTAAATATGAAGGGAGTGAGTGTCGTCTCCATGCTCTCCCCTCTCTTCCACGTCCAGCTTCACCCCCCCAACCTTGACACGCCTAGACGGACAAGATTCTCATGATGGCCCTATCAAACTTCCACCTCTTCCCAAACCTCCCCTATGAGCTCAGACTGCAAATCTGGGACTCAGCAATTCGAAAAGAGCCTACCATCAAAAGCGACTCTTCGGGATGGGATGCAGTAGACTTGTTAGCAGAAGTTGACGAAAATATGACCCACGGCATACACTATGTTAGACTTGACCACAATGGCGACTTTGTACCCATTGACTGCAATTGGAATAAAACCCACGCCGTCAATCGGTCGGCCTACCTCTGGCACGCTGGCCTGTGGATGGCTTGCAAGGAGTCTCGTCAAGTCATGCAAAAACACTGGTTCGGCCACCCCGACTACGATGATGCACAAGAAGAGGTGGACGAGAAGGTTAATGGTGGTCTGAGAAAATGGTTCTATCGGGATGGAGAGAGTATGGATGTGATTTGCGATTGGTGGTCTCAAGATCAAGAAGAAAAGTGTGAGCCCTGGCTCATGGCCACAGCCGCAGGGGACATGTTTTGCATCACTGCGGCCAGTTACAATCCTCTGTCGGTGCTCAAGAAATCTGTGTCTCGCGGAGACAGGAGCAAATATGCTCTGGAGTTTGACCCGTCTTGGACCTCTGAGTTGGCAGGCCTCGACAAATATCGACCAACCCAACGCTCACCACCCACCTTGGCTTTGGCCATCAAAATCCTTCGCGGGATAGCAAGCATGGACGAGCGTCTACCATCAGTCATCAATCTGATTGACCGACAATCTGGCTGGAAGAGCGTTAACAAAGCTGAGAATTCTTCGGTGTTTTACGATTGCGAACACGAGTATATCCAGATCGACCCGGGCAATCCTCAGTCCGCAAATCGCATTGTCCGAGGCGCCCCTATGCTCAGATTTTTGGATCAGGTTGATCGACTTCTCAAACATATATTTACTAATCAGCGAAGGATATCCCTCTCGGCTCGGGGTCATCCCACGATTCTACCCGATGGACTTTCTGTTCGAATGTTGGTACGTGTCATGGTCCGGCGTGACAACGAGGTGGTGTTTAAACCTGCAACAAGCAATGCTGTAGGGCCCAAGGTGAAACACCAGGCATTCTTAGCGGCGTCAAGTGGGAAAACAGCAGAGAAAAGCCCGGCTGTACGATGGCGATGGTAGTTAATGTTGGGTGTAGTGTTTTGCACTATTTGTGCACGTTGGGCTCACGGGCAGAATTATCTATGGAATTCGTTAGCAAGTTGTCTCTAAGGGATGTTTGATGGAAGTCATATCTAGAAGTAATAAGAGATTCTTGGTCTTATAACACGTCAGGGATGAGCACTCATGAGCTTTCTGTTGGGCGATACAAGGTTCATAAAATGTAGCTTCTGTATGCGGTATCTGGAGATGACTCTCGATGTAGGAACCTTTGAAGTGCGTCTTAGTTTTCTCGCTCTTGGTGAATCACACTTTGTGAATCTTACAGTTTAAGTTGCTGAGCTATCACAACAAGGCAGGCAGACAGACAATGGCCATCGTCCGATCGATCTTTGGGTTAAAGTTTGAAGAGAAAACTGAGATATGCGTCAAAAATTATCCATCTAATGATTCGCAATATCCAGGAAAGCTTCTTTGAGCCATTGACCCACCACGGAGAGCATCGCGTATAAGAATCCAGGGCCACCACTACCTGCGCAAAAGCGTTTCTAGCGCTACTCTCTTCCGTTTTCTTGACCTTCGACCAATACTTGAGCCACCAGTGACAATCTATGGACACCTCCGCATTTCACCTGTTTCCTCGACTCCCTTTCGAGCTACGCGAGCAAATCTGGCAAGATGCCTGCTTCCAGCTCAGAGAGCGCTGCAGGAGCATCCACTACCTGCATATGGATGAAAATAGAAATATCTGGCCTGTGGATTACGAGCGGAACACAGATAAGCCAGGCAACAGTTCTGGCTATACGTGGCACGCTTATGTGTGGCATGTAGGGCTGTGGACAGCCTGTAGAGAGTCTTACGATGTTGTAAAGAAGCTTGAGGATCACAGCACCCAGCTTTGCAGCTGTTGCAGGCCAATTACGCGTTGCAAGAGGGTAATTAGCGCGCAGAAAAGCAATTCTCTGTCCCGACACCAGGTTATAGATCTCACCGAGGACATATGCTGCATCACCACCGATTCATGGGAGTCTCTTATAAGACCCTGGAAGCCGATATATCTTCATACCGAAGATGCTCAAGGCCGAAAGCAAATGAAGAAACCTCGGAACATCGCTGTCAAGTTTGACCTATCTTGGGACGAAGAACTGGAGAAGGCCGGCTACGATACTGTTCTCCGTGATTTCTCTCACCCACTGGCTTTTACCATCAGGTTACTTTTTGAGGTTGCGCCCGACAACCATTTTGGCCAATCAAAGATTATGTTGATCGATGATATATCTGAATGGCAATCATATGATACTGAAATGCATGGTGGAAGCAAAATCTTTGATTCCGGCCAGGAGTACGTGGAACTGGGATCACTTCTGAGCTTTAGTACACATATTCCTTTTCGGAGCAGTCCTATGGACTACTTTGCTGATGATCTCAGTTACTTGTTCATGGGGAAATTAAATGAGGCTTGCAAGCGGCATAGTAGGACTCACCTCCTTGATACTGACTTTTTTGTACCTGTTTTGAGACGGGATAAGTAAGTTCCCATGGCCTCTGAATAGCATCACCAGTCCACATCGAAGCGCAAGGCGAACGTAGTCTCAGCACGCAGATGCTGGTAGTTCAGCTGATACAACCGACCGACGCCATAAGCAAGACTTGAGCAAAGTACTCTGGATTCCTTACCATTCAGGAAAGATTGGATGAGCATCTGGGAGATGCTGAGTGTTTGCTGATAAGAGACATGAAAACGACTCCCAGCCAAGGTTGGAGGCTTGAGAAACTGCATTAGATTGTCTTTGGCCCCTGATTCTGATCTGGCTTTCTTCGCAATGCCTGACAGCTAGTTGGCAGACCTGAAATCTAGAGGAAATGCAACAGCAGTGTTGTAGGAAATTGGTATCATCAAGCCTGCTTCGCTCGAAGCAACTTGCGGCCACATTTGTAAGAGGAGCTCGACTTATCGAACGCATTTGTTGGTCACCAAGTCTTAGGATCCACGAATGCCATTGAGCAGTCATTAAGAATGCAATACAATGGCAGAACATGTCAGTATCACAATGCGAGTTGTCGAAAGGTGTCCATATAGCAGAACATGACACCGGGCTAGCCAAAAGCAATAGCAAAATAACAAGCCGTCCAAGTTCAACTTTCTCAGATACCTCCAGTGGTCCAAAGATGCAAGCAGTCCCCAGATGAATCGCCTTTGATGTCCTTGTAAGAGCGACGACAACAATTATTGGGATAGCAACAGGCCAGGTGATGTCTTGAGCGTACAAGTTCGATGGTCGCAGTGTCGTTTAAATGTGAATGGCGGCAGAAATGATGAGAGCTGACCTGGAGGAGAGTGTCGGGTAATGAAGGTCGGGGGGTTCATCGCTGAAGGATGTCATGTTGGCCACCAACCGCGGAATCGTTGTTGAGCTAGGTCAGTTTTTCTTTGTGGCGGAACTTGAAGCGATAGGGTCGAGGGTATTTCTAAGTATTGCGTGCGTTGTGTTTACATCTCTCTCTCCGTTTTCAACACTAATGGGGTTGTGGTCTGGAGAGTTTGAGAGATGATCGACCGGACGTCGTCTACACCGATGAGATTTTCAGCAGCAGGAGACGAACCATAGATGAACACATTGGCTACAGGCAGCTTGCTTCAGACACCGTGAATTGAAATGCAAGTAAAGGGGGGCAGCTGAATAAAAGAAATCAAGATTAACGCCTGCACATTGCTTTCAGGAACATGGCGTGCCATTTGTGATGGGTGAAGCACGTACGTTCCGTAAAAGAGCGACTTTGACTCGTCGAAAGACTGTCAGGTTCGGGCACAAATTGAGGTTGCTGGGAACCTATTTGTGAAAGCTCTCTTGCAACATTTGCAAGGTGCATCGTAAAGCTAACGTCCACAGAGCTTTGGGTGGTGTCTTCGGGTCTCCGGGCACCGAAGCACAACGATGTCTGATGAAGGACTCGCCGAGTTGCTGTTGGGGACTGTTTAGTTCTGGCCTTTGATGCTTGCTAGGGCTTAGACTACTTGCAGTTCTTTGCAACTCGGGCGATCCAAAGTGGTATTTACAGTTAACACTTGGGGATGAGAGCTTAAATCAGTCGAGAGGATTTAGTTACTTTCGCCATAAAGAGTCTCGTCTCAGACAATGAGTCATCTCAAAACTCAGCTAAGGTTCTTGGCCAGGTATAAATAAAGGCGCCTCCCTTCCTTTAAGCCCAGCACATCTTCCACTTTCTTATCATTTTCACGTATTTCTACCATCACTGCCACACCAAGTTTGCTCCACAATGAGTCGCGCCACTTTTCACCTATTCCCGAACTTGTCTGTCGAAATCCGGCTGCAAATCTGGGAAAATGCATGTTTCGATTGGCGCAGTGGCCGTTTTGGTCTGCACTATATCAAATTGAATGAGAACCGGCAACTTGCCCCCTTGAACTGTGAATGGCAAACGACTGGTCCAAGAAACAGATCAGCATATCTATGGCACGCAGGTCTTTGGACGGCTTGCAAAGAATCTCGAGATGTTGCTGCGAAGCATTGGAGAAATCAGGGCTGGCCAGATATACAAAAGAACACCAAGGATAAAAGTCTTGGTGATGTTATCTGGTTCCTCTCGGAACCCTTTCCGCCTCCTATTAATCCTCGGCAAGGACTTATCCACAGGAAAGGCGACTACGAACCCTGGCATCAAGTCACCGGTATGGAGCGAGATATATTTTGCGTCACCGCTGAGTCATGGGAACCACTGGTCAGGAACTGGAAACCCCTTCATGTCGACGCTGAGGACGAATGGGGGCGCCACTTTATTGACGACGTCACGAACATCGCTGTTGAGTTTGACCCATCCTGGTACCAGACGATTGAAAGGTTCAGTCCGGATACTTGCGTTAGCGACTATCCTCCGTCTTTGGCCTTTTTGATCAAATTACTTTTGGACCAGGCCCACAACAAGGAACACAGGAAGGCGGTTCAGCTTATCGATAGAAACGTTCTATGGCACGTCGATGAGGAAAGACTGGCTCGTTGGCATCCGATCTTCGTGGACTGCGATCACGAATATTTCGAAATAAATTCCTTTAAACTCAAGCGGGATAGTCCACTGTCTCGTTTTCTGTCCTTGCTTCATCACTTGATAGGCGACGAGTTGAGCGAAATCGAGTACGGAGAGCAGAGATTCAAGGATAATTTAGACTGGTCGGATTGGGAGCAGGACGATCAACTCTCTCCCGAAGACCTAATGAGATTTGTCGTGAGACGGGATAACCTGCGTCCACGGGAGCTTATCAGATGATACTCTTTTAAGCTTATCTTGGGCTGTTGGGTGGGTAGTTCGTATGCTGCCTAAGCCATGTGTTTTTGGGGGATTTATTCGAGGAAAAGACTCGATAACTGATGTTTGCATTTCCCGCTGTTCAATGTTCACGGGAAACGCACCTGTTCATCTGGCTTTTCCCACAAGTTTCTGTTGGTAAAGAGCTTGGTAAATCTTCTTGTTATCGGGCGCCACATAGACGACGCGATAATGAAAAGCTTTTCGGGAGAGGATGAACTATGGTCTGCAGCCAGTGAAAAATATATGCTGAATCATCAGTGTCGGCGTGGACGAGTTTGTTGTGGCATGGTGGTCGGTAGGGTAGGGGACACCTTTACGTGGAGTGTTGTCTCTGAGGCACCAAGATTCTTTGCTGCAAACCAATGAGAAGAGCTGCGAGGAACTTTTGCGGAACCATCTCAAATTGGCAGCACGCATGCGGTGATAGAGTGACGCATCAGATGTCGACAAAGCCACACAAAGGCTCGTCTTGACTTTGGTTCGTTTTGCATGTATGTCATCTCTGCTTTGCCTTCTTCCTCACACCATCAACCCAAGCTCACAACTTGCACACAGTTTCAAATACACTGCTCCCATTTCCCGCAACGACATCCTTGCTTGCCTTCCCTTCATCACATCACACTAGCGAAGCCCTGACGTTTCGAACCAGAACGTCTCTCGGTCGAATCTCAAGCTTCAACCCCAATCATCCCAACGGACCCAAATGCCCTAATCTGGCAAATTATTCAAACTTGTTTCTATAGTGGGCCATGCACGGAATTTTGGCGTTTCATTGTAGCTACGGTTTGATCCGCTAAAGTAGCCCAGAGTCCCATCGCGAACCGGTGTCATGGCCCTTCGAGTCGTGGTCATAGGGCGCAGCAACCCTGTTCAACCATCTCGGCGGCCGACATTATCGAGCAAGGTTCATTTTCCAGCACAGCACAGAAGTGACGGCAGATCCGCTATTGGTATTTGTCGCGATCCGCATTTCAGGAATATCGGCCCTAACCATGTGGTGGGACTGATGGACACGCCGTGACAAAAACAAAACTGGTCGGTCAATGAGTGAAAATGCTTCCCCTGCCCGACTCGAGACAAGCAGATATTCGGAACCATAAGATTGGAGATGTTGGCCGACTTTTCACCAGTATTCGACGGAATGCGCTTCGCTAATTCGGCAGATATTATGCCTGCTTTAAAAACTGCTGCTTACTGTTGGCACATCAGATATAACGTTTCATCTCATGATCCTTACACTGCTTAAACCTGTCAAACCCAATGCCGCAAGCTTCGCATCCCGAATTGGGAGCATAATCTCCAAAGTGGCCCTGCGTCAGCAACAAGGTGTAATTTGCTCCTGTGCGAGGTTGTGTGTCAATGTCATGTAAGTATAAGTGTTGTGATGTGTATTCATTGCCCCCTGCTAGGCACTGTTACTAACCCAGTCTCAGGACATCAAGTCTTGGATTTCAAGCCTCAAAAACTCCCAATATAGGTTCTCTAAACCCCCCAGGTTGAGAAATCCAGCGGTGAACCCAGATACCGATATTGGCATCAAGTTGACCAACCAAGGAACGAACACCAGTTCTGGGCCGAAAGGCAAAGGCACACCCTCTCCAGCCGAGATTTTTTATCACATGAGAAGGGCCTAAGCCACTCTGAGGCCTTTCCTAAGCTTAGATATGCTTCATCGTAGCCTTTCCGTCGATAGAATAGTCGAGATGGCGGATCAAGCAGCCCATCTCTTGCCCCACGCTGAGATGCCCGCCGCTGCCCGTTGACGATTCCATCCTACTGCTGCAGGTACTCCCTCTTCGGCTCAAACAAGCCTCGACTGCCTTCCGCTGCCTGCATCACGACTTCGTACCTCTTCCTCAGCCACGCTCAAACTTCTTTCCAACGATTAATAACACTCCTATCATGACCTTTCTCTTCAAAACACCATTTCCAAGCATCTCCGAAGCCCGCAAATAGCCAATCCAGCCAAAATCTGACGGCCGCCGCGCGCCTCGTCGGAATACCTAGACTCAAGGCCAACACCTTTGACTTCTAGGGCGTGCGCGTTCCAAGCGCTGAGACTGGTTCTCATTTGCAGTATTCTTTCTAGCGAGCAACGGCCAAAAACACGCGTGATGCCCATCGGATCTTTGTGCTACCTCTACCCATCCTACAACTTCGTCGATGTTCAGCCAATACTGAAGGTTCCTCTTCCTGCTGGGACATAACTGGCCAAGCATAATTCACAGAGGGTAGTCTCTGCGAAATAATTGGATATTTTCGCACAATAATCAACGCGCGACTATTTGTCACCTCTCGATAAGGCACCAGCCGTATCAAACAACAAGGCGAGTGCAAACTTTGATCACTCAGAAGACTCCAAACTTTCATCCAATCCTCGCCTTCTCTGGTGCGGCTAAGGAGAGGGATATCGGCGCAATATCAGATTGGCGTAGTATGTGACAGATTGACATCACCCCTACCACGTTGCCCATCTTAAACACCATCTACGGAGTCTAGAATGCGAATATCGCCATTTGAGAAGTCAAGATCACCGGCATCTTGGGACAAGCCTCAATCTCACCTACGGTATCCAAGACGTTGTTTGTGGGTTGGAAGGCGTTTTTTAGTTGTACGACATTCGTGTACCGCAACCAATGTAAGTGCTAACAACTTCACACTTCCTAAGAACCCATTCACCAATATCTACAGTTGAGACTCGTGGTCGGAAGCTTCAATCAGTGCTGAGAGCATAGTGCACGCTCAAGACGTTCTACGAAGACATCGATGCGGAACCCGGGCTCCCTAATGCAGCTTGTCAAACGTCTTGATCTTCTTCAAGATGAGGCGCTTGATGCAAGCATCAACTGTCAGCCCGACTAACTCTTGACCACTCCTCAAAAACACCATCCAGGCAGCATACCAACTATACACGCAACAATACGTGCTCATACCCAAGCATTTAGCTTTATGCAGTTGCTGGTAGGCAATGTCAAAGACTCGCGCCTCTGTGACCTCTTCCCCCAATCGCATTACTGTTCTGGTACCACTATGGGAAGTTGAAGGCCATTTAACATCAATACTCTTGTTGAATCCTTGGTTCTTTGAGGGTCAGTTTTTCGCCAATGCCTTTGCTCGGCCCAATGATCATTGTACTGGTTAGAGGTAGCCTTTCTGCTAGATTCGGCTCATATTAAAGTTCGCAGCTATCCATCTCTCCATTCTACACGGTGGACCATTCTCCGTTCTTCTCTTCTCTTGTGTTGTACTGGGATCTCGCACCTGTTGTCTGGACCGGCCCACGTCGTGAATGTCGTCGGCATCCACGTCAATATAGCAGCTCCTCTGGAAGCATCATGTCTGCCACTTTGTTCGTCGAGTCGTCATCCCGAGCTCACACTATACATAAACAGGCTATAGAGTCGTGCTGTTGTGCATTTTGCTGAACGAACACGTTCTATGTAAGAGGTATGAGGATTGCTTCTATCAATGCGATTCGCCGTTAATATCCGTCGTTACAAGAAGCAATGCTGCCTGCCAGTCCCAAATTAAAGTTTAACTTATGAAAGTATATAATGCCCATTTCATCCGTCCGTGGCTTTGGAGGGAATTGCTTTTCTTTTTGCGCCGTATCAGAAGCATAAGCAACGTTCCTAACTTTGTTGTGTCCATTCCGCGTGGAAACATCACAAGGCTGTATAAATCTAATACTTAGCACATGGCACCATCGACTCCATTGCAGAAACTTAGTCTTAGTTCTCGTATATAGGTTTCCCATGTGCCTGCGAAAATAGAAATATTGTAAAAGTTACTATACAGTTCATGCTTTATGCCGATTCCTTACTAAAGATTGACCATGTTGTATAAAGCCTGAACCTCGTCTTACATTCATGCAATATTTTCGTTCGAAAAGTCTTAAGTGCGTCTCGACAAAATTCGCGAAAAGAAACACATCATTTCCAGACACCTTCGTTGACCGTAACAATGGCTGTCGACCATCATTCAACGCACCCTACTGATATCATCATGGGCGATGCAAATACCGTCACAACTCATCCTGAAGATCATCGAGACCAGTCTGAAAATGCAAGCGAAAGCCGAGATGGAGTAGATGTGGCAGAAATGCTAAACCTAACTCAACAACTCGCCAACCTCTCGACCACCTCAGCGAATCTTAGAGGACGCATGTCGGAGCCTCCCAGCGCACATGATAGGATACGTAGGAAGCGTACTTGTCGCAACCCACATCACCTTCTCCAACCTTTACCCATGGCACTGTGTCCACATCACGCTACAGGTGCCGCGGCTATTCGGCGTTATTACCGCTCAGCCTCAGGGAAAAGATTGCATGGCTCAGCTTCAATAGGTGTCATACTGGAGAGTATGGCTGCGCCAGGGTGTTCAAAGAGATGTAGCCGATCCCGAAAAAGGCTTCTGGGCTATCTTCATGACGAGCTCCCAACAATAGCCGAGGATGCTATCTCACCACAACCTGAGGGTTCCTCGACGCATACCCATGTATGACAACCGTCTACCATAATGCGGGAGTGATCTCAGATCAGAACGCTGATTGATATAACTTGGAGATGCATTAAAGTTTCTACATCTGGTGGGAGCAGACATGTACTATTTAATTTCCTATTCCCAACGGGATATACGCTGAAACAGCTGTATTCTAGAGCGACTTTTTATCTGCAGGTATGCTCTTTATCCCGTATATTTTTACATTCAGCATTCACTAATCTTGCATCTATAGTTGACTTAGAAACGTCTGTCTCCTTATTTCAGATAGCAAGTTGGCGTTGGACATCTTGCTTGCATCGGTGTAGTGCAAGCCCATGATCTCGGCCGAGATTTACCTTCAGCAAGATAATTTTACTCTCGACGATACAGCATGAGTCAGAAACATACTGCACGCAGCTTGTCTTGGCTTTAATACATGTAACCAAAGAGGGTCATGTATAGACAGTTGAGATCATCCTCCTACACAGAGAATAGGAGAGTTTTACACATTTCAACGGCAAAATTAAGTTGTATTTCTCATCTGAGCAGGGATTCTAAGAAATCGAGTCTACAACTCGGTTGATATAAGTTGGTGGCAGGGCCATATGATGACAATACCGAGAAAGGCAAACAGCGACAAGGATATGATGATGAGTATTTCGCGGAAATACCAACAAGTCATGCTCCGTAGAATATAATACAGTTCGTGAAATATCACAGGTATGCTTCAATAATCATGCCCCCGTGATATCAGAGTCAGCTCAGGTCCGACCAAATATCCCCTTCTCTGTCCACATCTTGGCCACAGTAGCAAGACATCCACCAAACAAGCACATAACACCACTGAAAACAGAAACCTGTAAGAAGCCTCCATACTTGCTCACAAGAACACCGTTGACAGGCGGACCGATCAAAGCTGCAAAAGAGCCAACGGCCAATCCCATTCCCATATAAGTCCCATTGTTTCGCGGATCCTTTGACACGAGTGTGAAAGCTGCCGAAACGCCGGAGATGATCGTTCCAGAACAAAAGCCAAAGACAAGAGCATAAACCACCAACGCTGCAGTGGTCTTTGCTTCGTTCATGCAAAGAATGACAACACCCGTGCACAGTCCTCCGAGAGAGTACATGTTTAGACGGCCATATTTGTCTGCCAGTACTCCCGGAATGATGCGGCCAAAGGTTGATGCAGCGTTCGTGATGGCGAGCAGATATGACGCCAGCGTGGGGTTGACGCCTCGTGAGACTGCATATGTCGGGAGGAAGAAGAGCGGAGAAAACATGCCGATGAAAAGAAAGAATAGAGAACCTATTACAAGCAAGTACAAGGGATCTTTGAAAGGCTCAATAAGGAAGAACGAAGTCTTTCTGCTGGGCAGGCGGGGTCTGACCGCCATGCAAGAAAAGGACATGACAGGTATCATGACAAAGCCCATGATGCGGAGGGACCAGCCGAAACCAAGAGACGAGTCATTCAACATCTTTGATAGTGCAATAGGAAAGACAACTCCTCCGATAGATGAGCCTGAAACGGCTATTCCGAGAGCGGCAGCTCTCTTCTTGTCAAAGTATTGCGAAACGGCAGCGAAAGCGGGAATCTGGAGGAAAGCCATTGCAGTGCCCATGAGAATACCCTGAGCAAGCATGAATTGCCAGTATTCGGTACACAAGCTCGTCATCATGGTCGCGAATACGTACGTAACAGCAGCTGGGCGAAGGACCTGTGAAACAGTCAGCCTCAATCATCTATCTCATGCTGTGTTGGAAAACGTACCCAAGAACCATAACGATCAAACATGGGACCACTCAAAGCTCCGACAGCGAATTGGATAAAAGTCGAGATAGATCCAATCCAAGCGATTGCATCTTCTGAATGTCCTTGAAGTTGGTGAGTCTTGTAGTATTCTTGAAGAACACCGAAAGAGTTGGCGAAACCAAGACAGGAGAAGAAGATGCAGGCTGACCCGGCGGCGACCAGCCATGCTTGGAGACCTCCATCTGGAGCTGGCGATAGCTCGAGTAGATCACGATTCATTCTCTTCTCTCCAGCTTCCATTGGGTCGCCAGGATCGGGAACGGGCAGTGCCTGAAGTTTCATGGTGTTGTCTTGCATGGTCATGATGGGACAGGTGAAGAAGATGATGAAGTTGAAATGTGACTAGTAATGTTTTTGTCTACGCCCTCAAAGTAGCGGAACATTCCCCATTCATGTATCCGGGGCTCGCAACTCCTTTTATCTTATAAGGGAGCCTCAAGGAGTCAAGTTGTTCCTAGCTCTATCATGCTTACAAGGAAATTGGCCAATAACAATCTAACGGAATCGGAATCGGACTCGGAGTTAAGCCCGGACTCGGCAAACAGACAACCATAGGCGCAAAAAGCGCATTTCTTATCACTTCAATCACACAATTCTCCGCATCCCAACTCCTTCTCAAGTGAACATCATCAAAGACGACAAAAATGGAACCCGTGCGTCGCCGACGAAGACCAGCTGTGTACCAAACTTCATCTCCGCATCACGAGGCATGGCTGATATTCTCGCAGGTCATGCAACCTCTGCCGGAAGCGCAAGATGCGCTGTAATCGCGGATCGCCGTGTAGCAATTGCGTGCGGTCAAGAAAGGGCGATTGCGTCTATGAGAATCCTCCTCCCCCCGTTTCAAGAAGCGCACAAGATCAGGATCATGTCGCTAAGGTTGGTGAAAACTTCAGTGTATTTTCACTGCCAACGCCAGAAGATCTTGTCTCAAGCTCAAACTCGGGAGTACCTGGCGCGGCAAGCTCTTCCACAGGTGCCCCAACGCCGGTCAGTCAATCGTCTATTCAGGAACTCGATAACTTGCGACACAGAGTACGGCAACTCGAGAGTCAATTATCGTCAACCACTACAGTACCATCGCAATCGCTTGTCTCAACACCAGCCTCGACCCTTGAAACCTCATCGTCAAGATTGGGTGGAACGTTTCACCTGCATTCTCAAAGACAGCATGTTGGCGCATTTGCAATACCTCAAGCCATCTCTCACAAGTCGCGGTTCTTCGGACAAAGCCATTTTGTCTGTGGATTACCATTGGTAAGGCGCGATACTTCAATTCGCATTCTCATATGCTAACCAAGAATAGCTCCGAGACATTATAGAAGCAATTGACCAGTACGCAACTGAGACGTCAGGTCTACTTGTCGCAGTCCAGAAGTGTAAGACTATGGCAAAGCGCATCAAAGGACTACGTGCGCCAGCATGGCCGACACCACTCACCACTGAATTGGCATCCAAAGCTGTTTGCGACAGTCTCGTCGAGTGTTACCTAGAATGTATAGAGACGATATATCGTATACTTCACATACCGACATTCAAGAACAAATATGAGGCTCTGTGGACCTCTGATGTTGAATCAGATAGGGACTTTGTTGCTCAGCTTAAGCTAGTGCTCGCGCTGGGCGCGACGACCTTCGATGACAATTTTTCGTTACGAGCCTCGGCCGTCAGATGGATATACGAAGTTCAGACGTGGATATCAGAGCCAGAGTTCAAATCAAGACTTGGTGTTCAATTTCTTCAAACCAATATTCTGCTTGTTCTTGCCCGGGAGATGGTCTCTGTGGGAGGAGAATCGTCCTGGATCGCATGCGGTTCACTCCTCAGGACCGCCATATCGATGGGTCTGCACAGAGATCCCACATTCTTATCAAAAACTACGACAATGGCTTGTGAGATGCGCCGAAGACTCTGGAACACGATACTGGAACTCTGCCTCCAATCAAGCCTCTCGTCTGGTGGACCGCCAATGATTACAGAACAAGAGTTCGATACTGAGCCACCTCGGAATTTCGACGATGACCAGATCGTTATCGACGGTGCGACCTCTAGACCTGACAGCGTCTTTACTCAAGTTTCGACGCCAAGGGCATTGCGAATGACATTTGCGTCTCGTCTCAAAGTCGTCAAGCTACTGAATGATCTCAGGTCTGGCGAATCATACCAAGACACATTACGCCTTGATTCAGAACTTAAAGCTTCATACAAGGAAGCGAACCGGCTGTTGAAGGACTGCAAGAAGGGTCAAAACTCACCAACGGAGTTTGAGCTTTCTGTAGGTGACTTCATCATGCGTCGGTATCTCTGCGCACTTCACTTTCCTTACTATGGACTCTCTTTACAAGAACCGAGCTATGCCTTCTCACGGAAGATGACGGTCGAGTCAGCTTTCAGAATGTGGTCCACCGCATCCTCAGAGAATGCGGACAGGACAACCTTTCGAGGCAAGAAACAATTCACGCGTCTCATTACATGTAGCTCCGGGTTCTTTCGACTTTCAGCATGGCAGTCCAGTATCATACTCGTTCTTGAACTGAGGAGTACGGTCCAAGAGGACGATGGCTTTTCATTGACACCAGTACGACCAGACTTGCTGAGAGTTATGGAGGACTCGAAATCATGGAACCTACGAACTATTGAAGCTGGTGAGACCAACATGAAAGGCTATCTGATGCTTTCGATCTTAATGGCACAAATCAACGGCATCATGCGACACTTATCCGATACTGAGATTGTCGAGTCTATAGTCAAAGCTGGTGAAGAGGCAATGCAAGACGCATTGGTAGTGTTTGAATCGCTTCTGGCTCAATTGCAACCTGAAGGTGTAGAGATCCAAGATTTACAAGAGATTGATCTTAGCTTCATGAATGACTGGGATTCACTGGTAAGTGCGTTGCCCGAGATGTTGGATCATTGCTGACTTTGACAGATGGTTGATGATTTTCTTGATGATGGAGGTTCGGATCCAATGGCATGGATTTTTTGATCTTTTCGAAACACATACTAACTTTAGACGAAGATGTTATGTCCTGGGAAAACACAGGGTACAGGATGGTGAATCATGTCGTAAGATTTAAGTGTCAGTGGTTCTGGGCATACCCACGCAAGCCTTCGAGCTAAGCGTTTCTTCGCAACGGCGCTGGGCGTTATTCTATATGGCATTGTTTAGATTACCTAATAGATAGATAAAAACTATATTTCAGTTTAAAGAGATTGATTGCAACGAGTTACGTCGGTGTTGCGAGGATCGTAAGCTCGGTCGGGAGGTCAATGAGGAGGTGGACGTTGATGATGCATAGCAGCATAAATCAAGTCCGACGACCAGCAGCGATGCACAAGAATTGATTTATGCAGTGTTCTCCACAAAAGTGAAGTTTATGCAGTTAGTGCATAATGGTGATTGTAATTCAGACAAATTGAATCAGCTTCATTTAAATGCATCTTAAAATACTTACTTAAAATGACCGCCTCTCCAGTCACGGCGCCATTTATTATTTATTAGTCTCTATTAGATAGATGCTCGTCATTAGTGTCTGTCAGTTCACGGTGAATCTGCATAAAAAAAGAGGTGCCCCGCCCCACCTTTCTCCCAATTGATCTAATTCAATAACGGCACCAAAACCTCAACTCCAACAACTCGGGCTCACCCATGTCTCAACAGAACATCAATGTCAGACATCTCAGATGGCAAAAAGAACAACTGGATGGCGTTGGGATTGCTCCCGCCAGGGCTTGAACCTGAGACCTTCGCATTACCGACACTCGGGTTGAAGTATTAGTACGACGCTCTAACCAACTGAGCTACGGAAGCCACCAGTTTTGATTGGTGGACAGGGTCTCACCAGAGTTTACGACCCTGTTGTGGAGTTGCGACGGGGCGGATTAGGTACCTGATCTCACTGATCTTGGTTAGTTGTGGAGTTGCGAATCGACATCGGCGGCCATCGATGGTGCAGCCGTCACCTCGATATTCCCATCAACCTAGATGCCGGCCGAACAATTCACAGGCAAAGTCTCATTACTACTGAAGCGGAGATAATTAGGATTACTCTGACACGACTCGAAAGTTTCGAGAACTCAAATGGGATTGGGGACTGCTAGGCCTGAGTTGAGGTTGAGGACATCACTGGGGAATAGAAATTCAAAGCACCAAATCGTATTTCAGTTGTCTATAAGTATATGCGATAGATCTAGCACAAATTATTATATATGGATGAAGTTAAAAGTCCACCATACACCTCCTCCCCTCCAAAAATTCACACCATTAACCATTTAAAGCATGGCAAGAGCACCAACGACGGCAATGATACCGGCAGGGACAACCTGGGCGGCACCAGCAGTGACGACGTGAGTAGGGGTAGTGGCAGGAGGAGCACCACCAGCGGGGTGGGTAACGGCAGGAGGAGCGCCAGCGGGCTGAGTACCGGCAGGGGGGTTGTAGGCGGGAGCGGTAGCAGGCTTGGTGGCAACGGGGGCGACAGAGCAAGCAGTGGGGGTGACGAGAGAGCCCTCACCGTTGAAGGGAGAGTAGCCAAGGCACTCAGCGTAGGTGGCAGCGCAGTAAGACATGTTGGCATCAGCACCGGTGCGGCACTTGTTGTAGGCGTCGGAGCACTTCTCGGCACAGCCCTTGTTCTCGGCGGGAGAAGAAGGCTTGGGAGGAGTGTAGCCAGTAGGGACAATGGGCTTGGTGGTGGTGAAGTGGCAGTCAGGGACGGTGACAGTGCCGGGAGCGGTGACGGGGACGGTCTTGTTGCCGTAGGTGAGGGTGGTGGCCTCAGGGCAGTAGGTGGTGACAGCGGTGACAACCTCAGTGGTGTAGACAGCAGTGGGCTTTCCACCAGCGTGGCAAGAGGAGGGCTTGACGAACTTGCCGCTCTCCCAGGGGTTGTAGTTCAAGCAGCCAGCGTACTCAGCAGCGCAGGTAGCCATGTTGGCGTTGGGGGCGACACGGCAGTCATCGTACTTGTCAGAGCACATCTCAGCGCAGTCCTTGGCGTGAGTGGGCTTGGGAGGAGGAGCATAGCCGGTGCCGGTAGCAACGGGCTTGGTGATGGTGCAAGAGCAGTCCTCGATGGTGAGGGTGGTGGCCTCGGTGACAGTGTAGGTCTTGTCACCGTAGGTGAGGGTGGTGGCACCGGGGCACCAGGTGGTCAGGTGAGTGACGACCTCAGTGGTGTAGTGGACGGTCTCGTTGGAGGGGAGAGCATAGTGGGGAGAGGCGGTGGCAGCGCCGATGAGGGCGCTGGCGAGAGAGGCAGACTTGATGAAACCCATTTTGAACGATTTTGGTGCTGGTATAAGCTTAAGCGAGTGTAAGTGTTTTGAGAGCACGAAAAGGTTTGATTGTAAACGAGAGTGGTCTTGTCGTGGATGGGATGAGAAAGAAAAGTGTACAAGTCAACGGGGGATGGAGGGTTTATAAACCTGTCTTCGCCTCAGCTGAAGTGAAGGTTGGCTACCTACTACCGATGCCGAAACCGATCGATGCCCAGAGTCCAACCCACTCCCGTCTAGCAAATTGCGGGGATCAGGAACCACCAAAAAGCTCGTGTTTATTTACAGTAACACTAACAACAGGTTTTCAATACGAACGAGCAATTTACCATGTCAATGGATCCGGAACTCGGCCACTCCTCGCCAATCCCATTGGTCCTTGCTATACGGCTCGCCGAGGAAGCGGGCGACAACCGGCAGGGATTACGACGTGTGCTTGGCTCTGCAGCCTGCTAGACGACGAGTCATCTCATCCCCTTTCCCCTGCGCTAGGCTAAGCCGTACATACGCTCCAGTACCTGCGCTAGCTCGATTTGCCCCTAGCGCCCAGCTCATTGACGGTTTACCCATCCTTGTCCTTGATTTGTGGTTAAAAAGAGAAGTTAATCATGGTTAATGTCAGTCTCATGATTTTCATGCTTTAAATTAACCCTCGTAAACATTGATCTTGTACCTTATTGAGATCAAGCAATCTAACCTTGTCGTGTAGCTAGGACCTCCACTGCGACATCATCACTACAGACTACCGAGCTACGGAACATTGCTGGAACACTGGGTCTGCCGGCGTATCCGGACGTGGCTAGCGGTTTGAGTTTCATCTGTTGTTGGCGGCCCCTGGACGGACAATTCAGAATTCCAGCGGCGGGAGAGCGTTGCCAACGATTGGATGCAAAGTCTGACACTTCATGATTGGGTGAGACACATTGTGGCTTGCTGAGCTGACACGGTAAGCTTACTAGAACCCGATGAATCAGTAAAATATATTCCGACCGTATCTGCTCCACTGATCTACTGGGTACCCTTTTCTCGTGCCATTTGCCTGTCCAGCAATTCCTTCAACTCGCCTGTGCAATCTTCTTGGCCCATGAAGACTTCAATCATCGTGACTCCCTCGCTCTCCTCTACCGCTTTCGAGTCCAGCGCTGTTCTCAACTCTGCAAATGTCTTTGCTGAGAAATATCGCTTCGATGCCTCTTCTTGGCTCAATCCAAATAACCCAAGGGCATGTTGATGATTCCACGGCGAAATGTCGTTATAATCCGCATTCCTGCCGTGGATGGCCCGCTCAATTGTGTACCCGTTGTTATTGATGACGAAGATGATTACGTTGAGCTTTTGCTTAATCATTGTGCTGATCTCCTGGGCAGTCATTTGCAGACTTCCGTCGCCGATAAACAGAACTGCCCGCTGCGAACCGTTCATATCCCGTTGGGCTAGCGCTGCACCGAGCGTAGCTGGCAGCATGTAGCCAATCGACAGCCATGTCACGCATGTGAAGTAGCTACAGTCTTGGGGGAGTTTGAAGGCCTTTCCGCCAGTCGCAGCAGTACCAGTTTCGGTCAGGACAATATCGCCACGGCGGAACATGGGGTTCACGTAGTGATAGAACTGAGCTTGGTTGAGAGCATCCGACGGTGAAGGCTCAGCTGGCGCCTTTGTCGCGATGACAAGACTCTCAATCTTGGCAAGCCTTGAAGAGTCAAATTGGCTGACGATCTTTTGAAGATATTGTCGAGGGTCCACGTCTCGAATGACCTGACCAGCAATCTTGATCTGACCAGGCGAAAAGGAAACCGTCACGCTCTCCTCCGGGATCGCCTTGAAAATGCCAGTGTTGATGTTGCTCATGTGCGGACCGAAGAACAAGATCAGATCGGAAGACTTGAAATAGTCGTGCGAAGCTTTATCTCCATCGTCGGCCAGGTATACGCCATGGACGTTGGGCAGCTCCTCGCTGATGAGACCTTTTCCAAATGCCGTTGTCCAGGTTGGCCAATTAGTGGTATTGACGAGCTTGTTGATCTCGTCAATAGCATCGATACTGCGACTCTCGCCGTCAACATAGAGGAGAGGCTTGGTAGCAGAGTAGATACGCTGCAAGATTTTGTCAACAGTCTCGGCGCTGATCTCAGCAGTAGATGGCGCAGGGCGAATAACAGGCCTCTTCTCAAAATTAGCCGTCGAGACCTGCATCGAAACCAGATCATCAGGGATCTGCAGATAAACAGGTCTCTGATAGATCATTGCCTGCTCAATGATCCAATCGATTTTATCAGCTGCAGTCTGCACATCCGTCAAACGAGTCTGCGCAGCAGTAACATGTCGATGCATCTCTGCAAACCTTCCATACTCTCCGTCCAAGAACGTATGGTGCACCAAGGCTCTTGCACTCTGGAGGGTTCTTGATGGCGCACCGACGATGTGAATGACTGGTGCTCGTTCAGAGTAAGCACCGGCGATGCCATTGATCGCTGAGAGTTCGCCTACGCCGAAAGTCGTGATCACAGCGCTGAGACCTTGAATACGAGAGTACCCATCTGCTGAATACGCGGCGTTGAGTTCATTACAGTTTCCGATCCACTTGATACCAGTGGGTTTGATGTAGTCCAGCAATCTGAGGTTATAATCACCTGGAACGCCGAAAATAGAGCTGATCTCGAGTTGCTTGAGACGGGTAAAGAGATACTCCCCGAGGGGGACAGTTGCTTCCTTTGTATGTGTCATTTTGTTGGCAAATGTCGTCCTATGTCTATAATGTAAAGAAAGAGGATGTCGAAGAATGAAGTGCCTTTATATATCTACAAGAATCAGGGCGTCGATGACATCCCCGCGTTGATCCGCATCTTGACGCCTCTGATTGCCGGGCTCACATTCCAAATCAGGAAAAGTAGCAGAAACTCCATGTCTAGCCGGTCCGTCACCTTTTTTGCCGAGGCAGGCCTTCTGTGGAGGGCTCAAGCTATACCTAAAGTGGTATATTAAGCGGCGTTAGGGATGGAACATAATTAATCCTCGATACCCGCCGGCGCCACGAGGTAATTGAGGGAGATCATGATATCAACAATGATAAGTTTATCAACCCACCCGAGGTATTTTGCCGACAGAACTTTAAAAGGCAAGCCATTAAAAATTGAGAGAAAATTGAGGAGAAATAGTCTTGATAACACAGATAGCTAATTTCTCTAATCTTGATGTTGAAACCTGGGCTGATGAACGTTGGAGTGAGTGTACAGGGTAAGCGTGGGTCCTCCGATAACGACCCAGCGTTGGCTCAATTTCCACTCACGCGTGACCACCAGAGACATGGCAAAGGGCGTCGAATTCGTTATCGTGACTGATACCAGACTTTACACCGTAAGTATGCGATTGCCGACCGCCATTTGACTAATACTATACTAAGTTAGCAAAACGTCTGAATTGCTCTCCTCATTCTACCAAAGGTGCCTGTTCCTTATCGGTATCGATAAGACAGGGATATCGATAGGGCTGACTTAACATCATTCTAAATAAGTCTCCAAGACAAGGATAACCATATTGCTTGTGGACTCTACTAGCGATATTAATTCACATCTATAAATAGGATCAAGGAGTAAACATCCGAGAATTTACTCAACAGCCTTGCTGGCGAAATGTGGCTCGTGTCCAGGTGGTACCCAATTTCGCCAATTGATCTGTTGGTGCCTAATGGGATGATATATCAGTAGAGCCGGGGTAAGTCTTTCAGGTATCATCGACCATGCTGAATCTGTCTGGTACCGTATGCCAGAACCGTCAAAGTAATGCGACTGGACGTTGAAGAGAGTCTCAGACAAGGGAATGCTCTTATAGACGACTCCCGTGGCAGCAATCGGTTAGACATCATGGTATAATGTCCAACTTGTGAGCCAGATGTGTCATTTGTAGTTGAGACTTATGTCTGAGAGCCTAAATCAGCACAAAGGACTTAGTGGATTCATTTATGGCAACACGGTTATAGTCCCCTTGGCTCGCGTGGATGGTATATCACGCAGCTGTCGTGGATAACGTCGGTACCGAAATCAAGTACATTGTTGAGTTGATAAGAGTCATTATGACCATGCCAGAATGTGGTGCCAAGTCAAGATGATGAGTTCAGAATCACTTCTAACTAAGATGCAGTTTTGTGGCCACGATCAGCCACTGGCTTAACAATCGGTTTAGAATCCTCACCATGAGATGAGTTGTCTTAACTCGAGGGATATTTACTTCGCCGCCTCTAAGGAATGAACCTCTTGACGACGGCAATGTTAGTCTTCGCAGCATTTGCTGAGTTTCCAGCAAGAGTCCGTCGGAAAACCCTTCCGCCGGAAGCTTTCCGATTGTTGATCTTCAGAATACTTACACCAAGACAAATCCAACCATTGATTTGGCTTCTCAATCTGGCCTTATCTCGAGTTCAGTTATTCCGAAGCAAATGCAAGCCACTGGAGAAACTTTTGGTCGCCGAAGAGATGACTGAATGCTTTATGATGGCAACAACTTTAGATATGTCACTGTAGCAGTGTTGTGAGATGCAGCCGTCGGTTAGCTAGCCAAATAACGTTACAAGTCATACCAACCTCTTGCAAAACTAACTACTTGCAGGCACAAATTGACAGATTTCTTTTCTCAGCCAAGAATGATCTCTCGATTCAAGATTGATAGTGAGATCAACATGCACCACCTGGTTGGTTACCCAGGTTTTTGTAGATCATATTACCGTAAGCAGTAAATTCCAGAGAGACATGCATGCCCTATTTCATATCTCTCGCTATGCGACATATATATGTTCTTCATGATGAATGGCCAGCTCGGCAATCTTATCTATTCTATCTTCACGACCTTGTCCCACTTTGTCAAGTACAGGCGAAACGTCAACACTACTGCGGGGTAGCTTCAACCTAGTTCCGCTTCGGCATCCAGATTCATGGCCGAGACCAGCCTACTAAAACACTACAAACGACTCTTGACTGTACCAAACTTCAGTATAGTGAGGCCGAGTATATAAGAGACGATGAGTTTACAACAAATCATGGAGCATCAGCTCGATAATTCGACATTATCGGACACAATGTACTCTCTCATGTCTCCAGCTGTTTTGCTGGGCTCTCTTTTCTTCTCGTTTCTAGCTGCAGCGAACTCTTCCATACCACAGGTTACTCTTCAAGGTTATGGTACGTTCGCTGGTACAAACATCTCCAAGACCTTACTTGGAGACAACCTTCCTCAACCCGTCAACGCCTGGCTTGGAATTGACTATGCCGAGCAACCCGTAGGCGACAGACGCTTCCGTCCTCTACAGTCCCAGCCCCAATCTCTCCAAGGCGTACAGAATGCTACAAAATACGGATCTGTTTGCTTGCAGGATCGCATGTATCCTAACCCGAATGAACAAGGCGAAGCATGCCTGAACTTCAATGTCTTTCGAACCCCTGGTGTACCTCTCAGCAAGAGACTACCAACGCTGGTTTGGATCCATGGCGGTGGTTTTGCATCATTCTCAGGGCGAGATTTCGACGGTGCTTCTTTCGTTGCTTCCTCTGCTGATCCGGTCGCTGTTGTTACATTTAACTATCGTCTCAACGCCTTTGGATTCTTGCCTAGCAAGCTTTTTGAGCGCGAGGGGCTTCTGAATCTCGGTCTGCAAGACCAGCGTTTCTTTTTGCAGTTCTTGCAGAAACACCTCGGCTCGTTTGGGGGAGATCCTCGACAAATCACGCTTGGAGGCTTATCAGCCGGTGCACACTCTACAGCATTCCACTACTTCCATAACTACGATTCTGATAAGAATAAACCTCTCTTCGCGCGCGCGATTCTTCAATCTGGTTCAGCGACAGCTCGGTCGTTCCCAGGTCCCGACTATCCCAGATACAAGGAAGACTTCGCAGGCCTGATGAAGTATATCGACTGCTCCACTGACGTTGACGACAAGGAGCAAATGGGTTGTCTGCGTAGTGCCTCTGCAGAGAAGATCAGGGAGTACTCAGCAAAGGCATATGAGGATGCTAAAGATCAACTGAACTGGCCTTGGCAGCCGTCAATTGGAGGTCCATTGATCGAGAAAGCGGGATCCAAGAGTGAAGAAGAGGGCACGTTCCACCATCTTCCCATCATCACGACCTATACCTCTGACGAAGGAAAATACTACACTCCTGGTGACCTGGAAACCAACGACGACTTTGTCCAATTTTGGCATCGAATCAGTCCTGGTCTCAACATCACTGACCTCGCTCTCATCAACGAGCTATACCCAGACCCCGTAGCATACCCCGACTCCCCGTGGGCCGGATCTCCGAATAGCACTCAGTACAACCGCATCTCAGCTGCGTGGTCCGACATGGCTTACATCTGCATGAGTCGCCACACAGCAATGACTACATCAAGGGCAGGAATTCCCACCTGGAGTCTCCATTTCAACACTCCTGACTTTCCGTTGGTTGCGCAGTCATGGAAGGGAATTCCTCACGCCTCTGATGCTGCATACATCTGGAATGATCCTCATGTTGCTTATCCTGAGACTGCGCGGATTTACTATCGGTATATCAACAGTTTTGTCTTGACGGGTGATCCTAATAAGATGAAATTGGATGGGACCGTGGAGTGGCCGCAGTATAAGGCGGGTGAAAATGGGAATGGGTATGCGAAGCAGCTTCTAGTAAATCCTGGAAATTTTACTGTTGTGGAGGAGGACAGAGGTCGGGGAAGACAGTGTGAGTTCTGGAATGATCTTGAAAGAGCAGGCCGCCTCTACAAGTAGACATGATTCGTAGCGGAATGATGTTCCATCATCTTCAGGGGTACAGAGAAGATGGATACGAGTTACATGTTTTTCGACCCTAGCTTTAAGATTGGATGATGCCACGCCTGCGTCGCCTGAACTTATACTTCACTATGATACATGAGTTGAGTATGCAATTTAACATTTGCAGATGCATATTTCTTCACTCGAGAAATTGATACCTGCTACGTTATGGAGTAATGGACACAGCATAAAGAACCAACAGTCATGTCGCTTGATCCCGACAGCTAAACGGGGAGTCTCGTACCCACAAACTTGTTCCATGATTCGACATCATAAACATCTTCCATTTGAGCCATATAAACACATGGCCATGAATCGAGAAGATACCGCCTCGGAGGCCTCGACAGTTGAGTGTTTGCCTAGCGAGTTACTTGGCGCCATTTACGATCTTCTGCCAAACAGCGACATCAAAAATCTTCGACTCGCCAGTCCTCTTCTCGGTCAAAAATGCCAGCTGCAGATTATTCACGTTTTTATATCGCCCAATCCTTGGTGTCTTCCGAATGCGACAGAGTAATATTCCATGAGTACTCCAGTGAGAGCGAAGAAGAAGTCCCCAAGGAGATAGCCGCCGAAGTCCAAGAAAACTTTGCCTGGTTTGCTTGTGGCTGCAAGAGTAGTATTAAAGCCGTTAAAGATCGTATGGCGGGCCCGATTTCTCGACCTGATGCTGTGTCGAAACAACATCAGTTGGATAATGCAATGACATACCAGGATTCATTTGAGTACTACAATCTCCTGGACCGTCAACAGCGAGATATCATAGCGTCAAAAACAGATGAGCATATATTTCGCTACACTCTTCGACAACTTAGCTTCCATACTGACTTTGCCACGAATCGGCGTTCTTGGACAATCGACATGCATAAATACACGTCGTTCTTGGACGTCTTTCCCATCAACCGATGGCAGCAGCTCACGCACTTCGGGCTATCAAACATACTGGTAGCGCAAACCGATCCTATCAATTTCCTGTCAAAGTTACCACCAACAGTAAAAATTGTTGATCTGAGCTTTCTCACTTTCATGGAAGTTGATGGCCACTATATAAGCTTCATGGAAGATATCCGCGATAAGCTCGATTGGAAACACCGACCTGTTGCGGGAAGGATCAAGATCTTTGCCAAGATCTTTGATTATCTGCCGTACTATGGCAGATACATTTGTGTTGACAAGGAGATCGAAGAGTTTGCCTACAATGACGTACCGCAACCGTTCCAACTTAGGCAGCGCGGTAACAGCTCTGATGTTGATCCGGGTACCGGCATACTAAAAGACTTGTTCAATCCGGCTTGGGAACGACCCAATGATTATGTCCCAGAGAGAAGGTTGATATTTCCACGACAGCATTAGCTTCGATGCGGCGATGAACCTAGTGCTCGAACTCAATCAATTTCTTGAGACGCCAGATCCAAACTGGCCACAGATTTGCTTGGCTTACCTCCATGGTTCCGACTCCATTGGCACTGTTATATAATCCTGGAGGGTATGAGTGCACTATAACAAGAATGTAGGCAAATGAACTTCTATAGAATAAAACAGGCTCGATATTTCAATGAATAGAAACAGCCTAGAGGGATTCCACTGGAACTGATGACCAAAACCTTTCTAAACGATTAGATAGGCTTTCTGAAATCGCGTCCATATTTGACGGCTGCTCTTGTGAGATTTGTGAAAAAGCATCGCAAGAAGGACACTACGCACAAGTAAGAATATCGCCATAGCCATGGGGTTGTACCAAGTTGGCTGTCCCCAAGTGACGCGTGATATCCTTCAACTCCAGAATACAAGCTCACCAAGGTCTTGCAAAGCATGGGGTAAGTTCCAGGACGTTTCCCCGTCCATATTTCTTGCTTTCGACAGAATATGCATCATTACGGCTGACTGGTGAGATTGTTCTTGAAGCACATGATGAATTTAGTTGCAACATGACTCCTTTGATAAAAACGGTGGATGTATGTTTTGTTTGGAGTCAATTTCATGCTATTTCGACACTCACCAAAAAGCCATGTGGCTAATGGAGAGAGATTATTAGCTGCTGGATAACAGGACGTGGAGTTCTCAAAGTGTGAGAAATCCGGAAATCACAAACACATATACTGTGTTATTCACTACTGGTCGATCGTGGGCTTGGACATGGCTTGATCAATTGTAATATTGACTGCAAAAGATAGGTGACCGCTTTATTCTGCTGATCTGATATCTGTTCTGGCGTATGATATATCCCAAGAATGTCAAAAGTGAATCATCATACTGGCATCTTTTGATTCGAAACTTTACTCTGGCTCCCAGAGTCAGCTCTCGCGCCTGACCTGTGTAGTGTCACAAGATTGATATGCCAGTGTTTGGCAGTGATTCAGTCACTCACTTCTTTATGGTGCAGCTGCTCGAGCTCCATATATAAAGACAGAGATGACTTTTCTGTGAGCTTCTTCTCTTCAATCTATCTCACCTACCATTCTCTCTTTCATTTCACGCCGCATTATATCATTCACTTATCTACTCATCACCTTATTTCATCTTCTTCCACCTTTCATCCTCCATTCTTCCTCCTTCATTCCATTCTTAACTCGCCTCCTTCTTCATCTAGCATCTTCATCAATCCCGCCGTCTCTTGAAGCATTTATCAGACATTATTTCAAGCATATTACTACACTCGTATCATTTACCAGATCATATCAAACCATGGCACCCTCCAATCCTAACGCCGCCCTTGACCGAATGCCGGTGGAACTCCTCCTCATCATGGGAGAGGATCTCGACAAACAGTCTATGAAGGCGTTGACTCTGGTCTCTAAGAGACTTCGGCTCAAAATCCTTCCCTATTATCCGATGAAAGTCACTCTCGCTGGCGATGTTTCTGGCATTGCCGCAAGATTGGCACCTCTTATGGAGGGTCACCCGAATTCTCCATCCGGGCCTATATGCCAATACGTCAAGTGAGTTCCTCTCTGTCTGGGGAAGTTTTGCTTTCATTAACGAAAGATTTACAGACACGCTTGCTTCAAGTTGGAGCCCAGCAAATTGGTCCCACGGTCTCACCCAATCAATGATCTTGTCGGAGACTTCTATCGCCAGTCCACGAGACTCAAGAAGGTCACGGTGTCTTGCTACGAAATGTACAAAGTACTGGGAACTCAAGCCCATCACCTGAAGCGGCTTGCAATCATGGATCTTGAGGGGATGCCCAGAAGCGGGCCAAACCCACGATTAACCACAAGGATCCTGGATGATATCCGCAACAACTTCCAGCAGCTGGAGACCTTGGTTCTTGGCGAATTTCTTAACCCCAAGTTCCCTTGGGGTCAGCAACACTTCCGAGTCAGAGAAGACCGGGCTACGCTGGTGAGTGGCCTACATTGTCCTTAGGATATCCTGACCGTTTCTCAATTGACATGCACTCACAGGACATTATGGTCGTGAAGGTCAACATGGCCTTGAAAGTCATGCCACAACTGACACGATTTGCCTTTGTGCTTACCGACGAGACGGTCGGTGAGAGTGTCGGCACCCCCCAGGAGCGGTTTCGCCCATGGTATAGACGCGTATACGAAACTAAGGAGGAGTGGTATTCCGATCTTGTGCGCACCATTCTCGACGCTGTTCCTGGGCTTCAACAGCTTTGCGTCAGAGCTCGAAGTTCAGTCTACTGTCGGGGCACCAGAATCCCTGGGGATTCAAATCTGACTATCACGTGGAAGGCCAATCAAGAAGAAACGACTGATGAGTTTGACAACTTCTTCGTTTAGACATCGTCCTTTTTGGGAGAGTCAGTCCCATAGGAGCGTCAGAATCCCTCAGGACTTATATCTAACTATCTATTACCTGGAAGGCCATTCAAGAAGAAACGACTGACGATATTGACGACCTACTCATTCACACATGGTCCAAAAACAGCATTTCATCCTCTACGAAGAAAACGTATATTTCGCGGCATACTCAGTCGCCCAGAGGAATCGAAACATCTCTTTCATTGCTATAGTTCTTATCTCGACGAACCCAGCAACGTGTCTTCAACGGTCTCTAGGGCCAATGGCCAAAAGGGGGCCGATATCGCGATAGCCTGGACGTGGATGATCCATGATCCATGATACACCGTGCACGATTGCACGATTGCAGTGTGCTTTTCTTTTTTGGGGAGGCGCTATGAGAGAAACTGATATTTTGGGATGGTTAATCGGCGCATCGTCAATTTCGACATGAGAAATACTTGGAAGGCAGTCACTCTTTTATCAATACCAGGATCTGGTCTGATTTTAGACAACTTGCCATTACTAGGGACGAAGGGTTTCGTAGGGTTTTATTGCTCATCACATAGTTTTGGACGGAATGTAAAAGAATTTGCTATAATTGACTCGCAAACGTGATAGGCCTTCACACACACCTGTGAATGCGGACAATGTCGGCATGAGGAGACTGAATACGATGCACGAGGGCCATTGGACTGCGGGGGACTAAAATGTGGATGATCAGTGCACGATGCAACGAAGTTCTACGTGGTGATTTAAGCTCTCAGCCAAAAGTCTCTACTGCAAATAACACATCTGTGCACGATGCAAGCATCGGCTGGCAGATTTTAGTAACTCAAAATAACGCTCTTAAAAACACACTTTAGGCAAATAGATGATCCACGTACAACACTTAAACGTACGGGGATGTCAAATTTTATTACCAACCTGGTATACACACTTAATTCAGTCGCCTCTTCATTTTTCAGGGTTTACGACTTGCGTGGGTTATGCGAACAGGGAATCATTCCGGTTTCCTAACAAGACTTGTTGCACTTCCAGACATGTTGCCCATTAAACTACTTGATGCGAGAAAAACAAGATCGTATGCACTAACGGAGGACTCTAAAAGTCTCTCTGCCCATCCCATATAAGCGAAGAGCCTCAGTTTGCTTTCAATGAGTCACCCTCACTTTAATAAGCGTAGTACAGCGTCGACTCATTCTCAGACTGTCTGATCTTCTTATTCTCCTGCATGAGCCAGAACCTCATTCCCCACGCACCAATTGCAGTAGCGACACTCAAAGCAGCGCTTGAAGACATGGCCATGGTGTAGCGAGGTTCGTCAGAAGAAGGCCACATGTACGGAGTCCAGATGAATGATGCGACAGCGATACAGTTGACGATGGCTAGCGAACAAGCTTTCTTCTCCTTTGTTTGAGAACAAGTAGCAGAGACCCAGCCGAGGATGATGCTGTTGACTGCGTAGGTACCGATAGAAAAGACGCACATTGCGACTACACTCGTTAGTGTCGCTGCTGTCACTTCGACATATTGGGAAACTTACAGTATCGAGCACCAGTATTGAGAGTCGCACAACCAAGGATGAACCCAAAGACTGCGACAGCCTTGGCAATAGTGATATGCCTAAAAAGTCAGTACCAACACCATCAACAAGGCCACAGAACGTACCAAGTCCTCTCATTAAACCTTCCAGAAGACCAAGACCAAGCAATCGAGATCGCTCCCGCAATCAAATAAGGCGGACACGTCAAAACAAGGGTAATAGTCTGATTGAAACCCAGCGTCTTTACAGCAGTGGGGAAGAAATTCTTGAACCCATTTGCGCCAAGATGACAATGCTGCATGACGACGAAGAGCCAAACCTTGGGGTCCTTCGCTGCTTCACGAATGCCAGAGAAACTTGTTGACTCGCCGGTATTTCCTACGGTGTCGCGCTGGGTTCGCTCGTGGGCTAGTTGTCGTTCCTGTTCGGTCAACCAGTGTGTTGTGAGGGGCTCGTCAGGGAGGATGAAGAAGCCGAGTATTGCGATGACGAGGGTTACGGCGCCTTGGATGATGAAGAG